>JAOTQH010000053.1:3171594-3198781 GCA_025631255.1 Cornus kousa
AGGCTCCATATCATCGTCTGCTGGGCGTCTGCGTGGCGCCTGCGTGGCGTAGCCTCTTGATTGCGGGGCGTGACACTTGTCAACATATACACCGTAACACTGGGCAATAAATGTGAAAGGAAAGTAATGGGCAAAGGAAATATGAATTTCCAAGAAAGTAATAAATGTGAAAGGAAAGTAATGGACAAAGGAAATATGAATTTCGAAGAAAGTAAGGTGTGATTATTTGTAATTATGAAAGTAATTTTTTATTCGAAAATTGAAAATAAAAAATTGTATAAATTTTTATTTTTTGTTTGGTTTAATTTTTTTAAAAATTCAGTTATAGAAATATCTGTTTTTAAATAATTATAAAATATTGTTATATTATAATAGTTTTATATTTTATGAGTTATGAAAAATTATTTATAGAATTACAAACTAAATAGATTCATATTTTCTGAGTTATAGGGAATTGTTTTTAAAGTTACACAAACTAACTAAATGTTTCATTTATGAGAAATGACATACTAATAAACAAGAACTCAACTGTTGATGAATTAAAAGTTGGATTCACATGCATTTGCCAATTATTTTTTATTTAAAATATTTTGACAGATTGCCCGTCCCTAAAAAAAAAGAAGTAATCAAATAGGACTTGCTATTGATTTCATACATCCATCAATTAGAAAAAATAGATTTAGATAGCATTGTAATTCTAATATGGTTCAATTGGAAGCTTCGTATCAATGCAGGCACGTGACATTAATGTTCTTTACATCATAGTACCACTGCCTGACAACCAACATTAATGTGACGCAATCATGTTGGAACAACCGATAGAATTGGATGAGCTCAAACTAAAGATGATGGGAGTAGATGACTCGCGTTCACACTAGTTGCTTTCTAAATTAGTAATGACACAACCAACTTTATGATAGGCGTATTATAAGTGGGCATCTAAAATAGAAGCCATCTTAATATTTTAAATACGTTAGAAGCAAGAAAAAATAAAAAAATGTATTAAAATTTAGAACTCCCCAGCTCACACGACTACATGGTATAGTATATTTCAATTCTTAAACAGAATCAATAATGTAATACATTGCATCACAATGCAATGGTTATATCCTGAAATAATGATTCTATAAAGTAAAATTATTGTGGTAATAACCGTAAAATTGTGTCAGAAAAGAATCCTAGAGTCATCCTAGTTAGGTTACTTTTGTATAGGAAGCAACTCGGACAGATTAGGCGGGCTTGACACTCATCTTGGGTTAGGTCCATATAGAAAATCTTCAACCCTAACCCATACATAATTTGTCCAGAGTCCGTACTAAGCCCACCTCAATTAAATCAATTAATTCTGCACCCATAACTTGAACTTGAAATCTTAAACATAAATTATAAGCATATCACCAACTTAGTTACTATACTCTTGTAACTTAAGTATAATTATAAATATATATAATATTTTTGGGCTTGGTTTGGGCTTTAGGCTGCATCCATATCAACCTAAGCCCAGCCCAAATTGAATTCGGGCTCAAAATATGTAGCCCAGACCCAAACCGAAATTAGAAAAATATTGTCAAAGTCTACAAAATTTCAAACTGAGCTTGGGTTATTTCGGGTTGGGTTCACTTGAGTTGAAATCCTACTTCCATAGTCATTGATTTGGAGGCTCGCACGATTAACTGTTAGCTCGGTGGTAGAGCGCACCCCTGATAATTTGCCGGAACTATGAGTATGATTGAGCAACTACTCCCATCGAATTTTTTGGACCCACTCGTCATCAATGGGATAAGGGATACTTCCAAACGGTCTACATTTCACTAGAAATGGTATACAATGAACCGTCTAATGAAGAGTCCCAATCATCAACTTCATACGTTGGATGAGTTAATTATATATCTAAACTGAACCCACATTGAGTTAGTTCACTTAATTGGAAAAATCATTCCTCCTAATTGCCAAATCAAAATATCCAACTGGCACATAATCAACCTTAGTCTCAAATCAAAGTCAACAATTAAGCACATCTTAGAAGCTTCATATGTAGTCAACCCATGTACTCGAGTCCTTTAAATCTAAAAAAACCAATTGAGAAAAAACCATTAACAACACAACAATTTAGGCCTTTCAAGCATGGAATTCTTCAACAAAGCCAAAGCTGTTCGACTCCGAAGCCATCTCGACAAGTATCTAGTCGCCGACGAGGACCAAGAAACCGTCCGGCAGAGCCGGAATAGCTCCACACACAAAGCCAGATGGACGGTGGAGATCGTTGAGGGGAAGAGCCACGTCATTCGCCTCAAGAGCTGCCATGGGAAGTACCTCACGGCCTCCGACGAGGACTTCCTTCTCGGATGGACCGGAAAGAAGGTGCTCCAAACTATTCCGGCGACGATGAAGGACGGTTCAATTGAATGGGAGCCTATAAAGGAAGGGTCACTTGTGAAGCTGAGGACAAAAGGAGGGGGGAAGTTCTTGCGCGCCAACTGGGGGACACCACCTTGGAGAAACTCGGTCACTCATGATGTTCCTTACACAACTGCAACGCAAGATTGGGTTTTGTGGGAAGTGGAAATGGTAGAAATATCTACGTTGGACTCATATGACTCGCTGTCGAGTCAAGACTCGATGTCTTGTCCGTGGCCGCCGGCGTTGAGCTTTTCATCGGCGCTGGATGATGTTGCAGGTTTTAACACCCGATCGCCGTCCATGGACTCCGGTGCGTCCAAACATTCATCGGGAAGACAGGCGGTATTTTCCGTTCACAATCATTATCATTCTTCTTCTTATTTCATAAAGATTAGAGTGTTCACATCAAATTTTTTTTTTTATTTTTTTAAAAATTTATAACATGAAAATTGGCAATATAATAAGAAATGAGATTTCGTGTGCATAATAATAGAGTTATGAATAAAGAGATGAGCTTAACCAAACTTTGGTCCAAATTGGACCAAGTCGACAGACACAACTTGGCTGCGGACCCTTGCGTGTGAATATATATAACCTTCCGAAAAATATATGTATATATAAATATATTATATGTATATATGTTGAAATGTGATAAAGTAATTCATATAGAAATGTTGCGTGCTTTTTTGAGTTTAGTGGATCTGATGCATATCTTGACATGGAAAGCACTGTTTTGTAGAAACAGGTGTCACTTAATTGATGTACTACAAACTTAATTTTACTAAGGTTTTATATATGATTTTAGAGTTTTTTTATTTCAATAATAGGTGTTGAAGGCTTTGTACCAACTAATTTATTGAACTCGTGTAAGGCGACCTTTTCACACGAATTGAGTAAAATTCGGACTATATTTGCAGTTGCGATTCCAAAAAATTGCTCAAGAAATATCAAACTTAAGACCTAAAGCTTAATGAGGTTCCAAGACTCAAGCCTTTTTCACTTGGGATTATGAATTTAGAGTTATGTCCTAGTTTAGCTCATATTGTACAAAGGCGTTGACCATATATACTCCTCTTATTTCAAATAAAGTGTTCATGTTTTAGAGATAAACTTTTTAAAATGATGAATTTTAATATATTTTTTTTATTATATTGATTGTGAATGGATTATCAAAATATTTATAGTGGTTCACATGGGTGTGATGATTTATTTTTCATAGGTTCAATGCAATAAGTGTTATATTGGTAATATTACAAAAAGTAATGCTTTGACTTTTATTTTGGGACAATGAAAAAAAAAAAAAAAAAGAATAAATTTTGTTTTTTTGTTTTAACGAAAGGAATATAATGTTTTTAGAGTCGATCCTATGTTATAATTCCCCTATTCGCTTTTACATTTGCTTCTTAACAAAACTAATTTCAATCTTGCTCAAAATTGATTAATGGTTATACAGTATTGACGTAAATGAACTAAGTTTTCTTCAAGTCACTAAATTCATGCAACCCAACAAAGCATGAATTGATTTACTTTCAGCTTCTCAATGCAGAATGGTATGGAATTCTTTGACAAAGCCAAAGCAGTTAGACTTCAAAGCCACTTGGGCAAGTACCTACTCGCCGACGACGACGAAGAAACCGTCCGGCAAACCCGGAATGGCGCCACTTCACGTAATGTTCGGTGGACAGTCGAGTTCGTAGAAGGAAAGAACAATGTCATCCGCCTCAAGAGCTGCCATGGCAAGTACCTCACCGCCACCGACGAGCCATTCCTCCTCGGCTGGACAGGAAAAAAGGTCCTCCAGACAAATCCGGCTACAAAAATGGACAACACCATTGAATGGGAGCCTATAAAGGAAGGGTTTAAAGTGAAGCTTCTGAGTCGAGACGGGAAGTTCTTGAGGGCTAATGGCGGTACACCGCCTTGGAGAAACTCCATAACACATGATGTTCCGAATAGAACTGCAACTCAAGACTGGGTTTTGTGGGGAGTGGATGTGGTGGATATAACGGTAACGGAATCCGAGTCCGTGTCGACTTTCATGTCGTCGGCGTCCAGCTTTTCGCCGTCGTCCAGCTTTTCTTCGTTGGCTGATGATTATACCAATTCTCCCATAAATGGTTCGCCGTTGATCGTCTCCGGCAGCTCTGGACATGTCTCTGAAAGTCAGGTACCTTTTTTTAACTGAAACTTCCACACCTTGTTTGGCGCTAAGACTGCTAATTGACAATTGCTTTACATTTATGCTATTTCTTCGATTTAAAATCAGAAAAAAGTTTATTTCATAGTTTAAATTGAATTTCTTGGAATTTTAATTTAAAGACTCAATTCCAATTCATACTCCAAACACAATATTACATTCTTCTCATATTATTTTAGCATTGGTAAGTGATCAAAGCTGTACAAGAGGTGAGTTTTGACAAAACAGGGACAGGGTCACAACAAAGTCAACATCTCTTAAAATGGGCTCTTATAATTATCTTTATATCTTATAACCCATTTTTTTTTTTTTTTTTCAAAAAAAAAAAAAATTTTGTAAAATGTGGAAAGTATTTTTAGTAGTAAAGGTGTTATAAAACCGTTGTCAGTAAAATGCAGAGTTGAATGACACATTGTATAAAATATTTTTTTTTATACTTGGAGCACTTATAAATTTGTTTAGTGATAATGTTGTATAAAATATTTTTATTACTAATTTTACTATGCTACCCAGTACTAATAAACATTGTTAATTTTTTAATATTAAATATTATAAAATTTCACTTAGTTTTATAATTTATGAAGATGAATTAGGGTATTCATTTAAATTAGGATATTCATTTGCCATTGCAGAGTCCTACAAAAACTAAGATATTCGTTTGCTATTTGTTTCTATCAGGAGCAAAATTGTATTTATAAAAAATAAAAAGGAATACATTGTCTAAAAAAAATTAGTTCTATAAAATGATGAACGCAATTTTAAAAGTTATTATTCATAACTTCATTTAAATGGGCTTCTTTTTTTTTTTTTTTTTTAACGTAACCTCTACCACCTGTAAGTGTTTTATTTTTTCACCAAACATATTCGACTGCACTTTTTTAAAATGAAATTACTTTTCAATGATAGAGAAGCAAACCCAAACCCAAACACCCACTTAACCAATCTACTCGCAAAAAGTGAATGAGTTGTGTTTTTATCTTAAAATAAGAATTCAGTATATTAAATTATTGAACTTTGAAATTTATAAATTTTGTAATTTTCAAACTGCAATCATGCCTCGATGGGGGAAACTGATTTTTTTTTTTTCAAGGTTGGAAAGTCAACACTTGTGTACATAGTTAATTCGTAAGTCAAACTCTAGCTTAATTTTTTTAATTTGTCGTTAATTAAATAATTTGGATTGAATCTAGAAGGACCTAAAATGTGCTCATTTAAATAAGTCTTGTCCAAACAATGTCCACCCTAACTTCATTTATTTCAATCTTATGCATGGTGTTGATCTTCTCTATATTATTATTATATTTCACTCATTTACTCTATGACACTCATGTAATTGCTTAAAATACCTCACATTACCTGATTAACATTTATCTTGATTTTTTACAAAATAATGTAATGTTGTTTGGTGTAAGATCAAAGATCGTGAAATACATTAATAAATAATAATTTAAAGAACTCTTATCTCACGAACTCTTATCTCACGAACTCTTATAGCATTTAAATAATTTCGATGATTCAAATAAATCTCCTTATATATATATATAACACCCAAAAAAAAAAAAAAAAAAAATTCTCTAATCATTTTCGATTCTTGAATGATTTTCAAACTCAATATATATATATATATATATATATATATATATATATATGCAATCATAATTTAGAGTTCGACCCAAAGCAATTGATAAGCTAGTGGGACCCTGTGGCTGACTAAACAATTAACGTTGAATATTTGTGAAGTTAGAGATACATCGGCAACGCATATAACGTTCTAGTTCTTAACCGTCATTTAAATTGTCACTTCAACCGTTGGTTTACAACTGAATCCAAAACCAAAAAATCAAACATTAACCTCTACCTTCTCCCTCTTGTCCCAATCTCCCAACATCTGCAAATTTCTCTCTCTAAAATCATACAACCTATACCTTGATCTCATCATCATAATTGCCTTTATCCCGTACACGTATACCTCATTTTGCTCGCATTGCTTGTAGTTTTGATTAATTTGGTTCACCAAACACATATTTCAGCTTCATTGCAGCATTATTTCATGATCTGATTTGTTTTTGTTGGTTTGATTTCAGAGTGGAATGGATTTCTTCCGCAAAGCCAAGAGTGTTAGACTCCGGAGCCACCATGGCAAGTACCTAGTAGCCGAGGACGACCAAGAATCGGTCACCCAAGACCGACATGGCTCGATCAAAAACGCGAAATGGGCAGTCGAATTTGTCAATTCCGACAATGTGATACGTTTGAGGAGTTGTTATGGCAAATACCTCACAGCCTGCGACGAGGAGTTCCTTCTTGGCGTGACAGGCCGAAAGGTCCTCCAAACTATGCCGAGAAAATTGAACTCGTCGGTTGATTGGGTGCCAATAAAAGATGGGCCTCAGGTCAAGCTCAGATCGCCTATCGGCGGCAACTATCTACGAGCAAATGGGGGTTTGCCTCCGATGAGAAACTCTGTAACGCATGACATTCCTTATAGGCACATGGATTGGATTCTGTGGGATGTTGATGTTGTTGAGGCAAGGACAGAGTCACCACAGAGCAAACCAGAGCACAAACCGGTGTCACGAGCTGGTTCTATGGATTCAGAATCGAGCTCAGCTGCTTATAACCACAAACCGGTGGCACGAGCTGGTTCTATGGATATAGAATCAAACACGGCTGCTTACAAGCACAAACCGGTGTCACGAGGTGGTTATTCGGATACAGAATCAAGCTCGGCTGCTTATAAGGACAAACCAATTGCACGAGCTGGTTCTTTGGATTCAGAATCAAGCTTGGCCTCTAATAATCATAGAAAATCGAGATTGCCCAAAGTCGAGGTATGGTTTCATTTTCTATGGTTTGAGTTTTGAACCAGGATCCTCTTTTGTACCCTCTTTTGTACCATTGTTTCTGTCCTGTGCCTTTACATGGCTTATGTAACAGCTTCGTATCTTTATGAAACAATACATTATATCATTGATTCGTGGTGTTGCATTTAGTTGTGTAGTTGTTGCATTACAATACTTGTGATGTAGGATGGGCGCACAGATTTCCCTCCACACGAGGGGATCCGAATTCTTGAGTTTTGTTTGTGTTTGATGCTATGGGAACTGAAATGGGTATCTTTCAATTGCAGCCAAAGTTGCCGGAGAAGCCAAAACGGGCGCCTCAGGTACCTCGAAATGATTCTTTTGATTCAGAATCGGACTCCGGTTCATTTCATCTTAGAGCACCTAGAATGTCCAGACTCGAGGTTTGTTTGCATTTTCTGTGGTTTGAATTTTGATACCGGCTTTAATTGTGTGTAATGTTATTGAAATTGAAATGGGTATTTGGGCTATTGTGTCTCTTGCTATGCAGTCAGGCGATTCGTTTAGTGGTTCATCGGTGAAGTCTGAAGGCCGGATTGTTCATTACAGTGTTGTTGATGACAATGGAGATGTTGCTGATGGAAAAGAAGAGCTTTCGCTCAATTTCAAGGGCCATGGATTGGCGGAATTGACTCAAAAGTTGGAGGAAGAGACGGGTTTGGAGAAAATAATATTGTGTAATCGCAATCCATTGAATGGGCAGCTCTATCCCCTTCGTTTAGCTCTTCCTCCTAACAATGCAACCTTGCGTGTGGTCGTAGTCCCTCCTTCTTCACAAGGTCAATTTTCTTCGACTTTCTTGATGTTAGAAATTCCTCGACTAGCCTTCTTGGTTAAACTATTAGGTTTGAATAATATTGTCTAAAAAACACTGATACTTGATCATGATCTTTCATTATCTCCTACCTATAACAATACTATAATAATAAAGGGGTGGCACCAAAGGGATTGGCCTGTGTTGGTGTTCAAGAATCTTCAAAAATTTCTAAAGGAACACTGCCATATTTTTTAAAATGTTATGCGCAACTGAGTTAAATATATGTGGAAAATTGTGTTGAGATCCAATGCAGTACAATTTCTGTTGCATCAGATGGCTCACAATGCACAAACGCAAGCACGATCACACGTGTATGCACTGTGAGTCGTCTAATGCAGTACAGTACTACATCGGACAGCTTACAATGTACAAATGTGTGCGTGATCACACGTGTGTGCTGTGAATCGTACGATGCAATACAGTACCGTGATGTCCTGCTAAGGACACGACCACATGGAAAATTACCCTTGTGTCAACAAGTCAAAAACCAAACAATAAGGGCGGCTCTGCTGATCATCAGAGTTTGAAGCTCTGTTGCCGTGAGTTTAGCACTTCCTACATTTTATCTCTTCATCCTTCTCTCGTCTCCTTCAGCATATGTTGTTGTTTTTACTGTCCAGCCCCTTTGTCACCTCAACTTTTTGCATCTTTTGAAATTGTCAAGTTGATCTTGAATCATATGTTTTCCACTTTGTTAGTATTTGTTGGTTTAAAAAGCTGATCTTGTGTGTGCTTTTTTATTACCAGTGGCAAAAGATTTTTGTCCAGAGACTCCTTCAACATGAACCTGGCAACAGCAAAAGTGTTGCAACACTGGCCCGAGCCATAGCATCCTACTTCAACCTCCTTGCCCTACCTGTACTTCAAAGTCGATCATACTTGGAGTGATTGTGCTTCATCATTTGATCAACTAGTGAGAGCATTATCATCACATTGAGCATTCAAACTGTGATGGCTTTCTTTAGTCATTGCAGGGATTCAGCAAACTGTTGCTACCCAGAGATAATCCTGCGGCAGCTTCTTATATCAGACTCCCATATCAATCTACATGGGACATGGTGGATGTAATCTATATTTTTCTCAGTTAGTGTTTGATTATGAGATTTTTTTTGATTGTCAACAGGCTGTATATATTTGAAAACTGTCTTTTTATTTATTTATTTATTATTTTTTTCAATACTCAATTTTGAATTCTTTGGCTTAGAAAGACTAATATGGAGCTTACCTCATAGAGGAGAAACTTTAACCTGTCACCGTCATTGAAAATGCCGGTTAGTGATATGGCATTTTAGCTGTTAAAACAATGGAAACAACATATTGGAGTTAGCACAAATCTTTATTTATTTTTCCAAAAGTATATATAGATGTTGCTGATAGGTGTTGAATCTGTAAATCTGGAAAGAGTTACAACATGTACAGGGACAAGGTATCTGATGTCCAAGATCTCCAATTCATCTGACATTCATAGCAGAGCAATAAGAATTTTATCACAAAGAGACTTGAGAATTGTGCTTCAACAATGAAGATAAATGCACTGTTTCTTTTCTTTTCCCAATTTATAGATTACTTCGGTCAGAGGGAAGAACATATGTACTGGAAAAAAAAGGTGGAGGAAATAAATGAATAATATCGGGAGAGATCTAAAGACAAACTAGTTGATGGAGAATGAGCTATGATTTTCAATGGATGAGTGGCACGTGTTCCGCCTCTACTTTTGGAGAGGGGGCAAAGATAAATGAAATTAGGAATTGGTGTAAATTAAAGTTTTTTACTTATGCCTATTATTATTTTTGGTAATGTTTAGTTTTAGGTTATTTTTAGGGTATTTAGTGTTTGGTAATAATTTTGCCTATATAAAGGCAGAAATGTAACTAAGTTTTTAAGCTTTGGATTATTGATTAATATTGTGAGTTTTAGATTTCTCCGTCTTCTTCTCCCTAGTGTTTGTGCTTCTCTCAATCCCTCAGTCTTTCCAGCTTACCCCTTCAATCTATCGTCTCATTCCCTTCATCTGTCTTTTCACCTCTTTCGTCTAACCTCATCTCGTCTTCTCATTCTCATTCCCTACTTTCTTTCTGATTCTATTTCAGTTCACTATCTAAACAATATTTGTCCTGTGTCACTACTATTCTACAGAGAAGTACAAATTATGGAAATAGAAATAATTTTTTTTTGAAAATTGTCCATTTCCATTGTGGCTTTGAGTACATATTTATACAACAGCTTGAGGAACAAAATACATGCATGTCTAGTGAACTATGGTCGTTGGGGAATGACCACATGAATAACATGCAGGCAAGAAATTTTCGAAGACAATATATAGTGCAGGCCTCATCGAGCGCACATATATACCATCATCAGGCCTCGCGGACAATGACATAATTTCCTTTTGAAGGATAATCAGCATTGGAACTCTTCATTCCAGCTCCAGAAACATGTTTTCATCCCTATAGCCTCACCCAATATTGTGAAGGGACACCATTATTCATTAATCAGGTTAGGACCAGGCAGTATACCTCTTGAGCTGAACAAACTCAAATTTTCAAGTAAATTCTTAGCATCTTTTTTCAAGATTTGAAATTAGAACTAATATTTTTACTTCTTTATTCATTAATTTTTGCTGTGTTCTAATGGAATATCTTGGAATTTTCAGAATTTGGAAAGTTAAGACATTCCGACTAGATTGATTCCAAATTGATACCCAAAATTATCCCTGTTTATTTACATACACGTCATTCTCTATACAGGCTCCTAACCGTTTTTGACATGTTGCAAAGCAACACTTGGGGACTACAAGGGCGAAGCTATCAACAACAAAAAGTACTTAAGAAAAAAAAAGTTCAAATGGTTCTAATTGAAGAATAGATGACTAGAACATAGAGCAGTATGAACTATCAAAAAAATTCAACCAGATAGCAGATAATTCATCTGTGTAAGTGTGACATAATAGTTTGTGGGTGAATTTGTACTATTGAAACAAGTCACCAAAAGCAGGCCATGCTTTTGGGGAAGACAATAATGAAATGAAGCTGCAATGAAAATATTTTATTTTAGCTCTCTGCTCAAGTGGTCAATGCACCAAAAAATGTTGGTAAAAATATGAATAGTTTCTAGAGCACGTGTAGCAGAATTCTACGAAGGAACAAATTAAGTACCTCTGTTGCTTCATCCCAAGGATTAAGTGCCAAGACTAACAGTTCAAGTTCATGATATAATAGCAATCCGTGCATCTATCATTGGTGGAAGTTGATAGCGAAAGAATGACTAACATATGGCAAGACAAGCTTTTAAGGTCACTTCTTCAGAGAACTTACACAAGCCATTAACTGCTTTGCAATAGTGAATGAAGTTGTAAGTTGCAATTCTTGATGCACTAGATATTCAGATCCTCCGAAGGGTGGTGAATTAAGTCGAGGGACATTAGATCAAGCATAGCATGCATTTGTGCTCTGTATGGGTGTGAGACATCTCCCGAGACAAATTCATTTACCTCCCCATTGACTTCTATTGTACTGCATCCTGGTGTTTTCTTGAGCCCTTTATTACTAATTATCATGCGTATCCTACCTGCATCTTCACACCTTTGTGCAGCTAAATAAATGTTTGATAACTGAACATAAATTCCATCCGCTTCAGCTCTATCATCAGTTACTATCAATAGAAGCTCTTTGACAGCAAGCTCTGCGAGATCAACGTTATTATGGATTCGGCAACCACTCAATAAGGCACCCCAGACAGAAGCAAGAGGCTTCATAGGCATCCTTTTTATGAGATGAAGTGCTGCATCTAATTGACCTGCCCTGCAGAGCAAGTCCACCATGCAACTATAATGCTCATGTTGTGGTAAAACACCATATTCAATTTCCATGTTGTCTAAAATAAATTGACCTTCTTTTTGAAGCCCTGCATGTGTACAAGCCATTAAAACCCCAAGAAGGACAACCCCATCAGGCCGAAGCCTATCTTCCACCTGCATCCTCTCCAAGAAATGAATTGCTTCTCTTGCATACCCATAAACAGCAAATCCTCCAATTATTGCCGCCCACGAAAACACATTCCTTTTAGGCATACGTTCAAAAACCTCCAAAGCCATGTCAATGCACCCACACTTGGCATACATATCAACAAGTGCTGTTCCAACAAACACATCTGATTCCAGCCCCTTCCTCTTCTTAACATACTCATGAATCCACCTCCCTTGCTTAAGAGCCCCTAAACGAGCACAAGCCGTAAGCCCAGTAGTCACACAAAATTCATCAGGCATTACATCACACAACATCATATCCCGAAAAACATTCAATGCCTCCGAATCCAAGCCAAATCGTAGATACCCACTTATAAGAACGTTACACTGAACAGCATCTAAGTTAGATATTTCATCAAACACCTTCCGGGAATCATTCAAAGCTTTACACTCGGCATAAAACCTGATTAATGCGGTCCGTACATGACCATCCGACAAAGCCAAACCATTTTTCACCACCCAATTGTGGATTTGCCTACCCAGAAACACCCGCGATGCGTTAGCACAAGCAATGAGAACGAACGGAAACGTGTGGTGATCGGGACACGGAGAGTCGTCGCGCAACATGAGATGGAAGTAATGCAGAGACAAGTAGGGCTGAGAACTGCGAGAATAGGCTCTGATGAGAGTGTTGTAGATAAATGAATTGGGGGAATGGATTTGGGTGAAGATGAGGGAGGCGTAGGACAGATTGCCGGCGTCGGAGAGGGCGCAAAACTCGAGGAGCTTGCTGATGGCATAGTTGTTGTGGTGGAGGCCGTGCGTGATGAATACGGCTTGGATGGCCTTGAGTTGGGCCATTTTGGTGCAGTGTTGTGCTAAAGACATACACCACTTCCATGTTTTGATGCTCATGTGTGTCTCTGTGCATTATCGTGGTGAAGCTTGAGGATAACTGGATGGGCTGTGACTCTTTAAATTTTGGCCCATATAATCATGTGTTGCCCATTTGACCGTTATTTTAGTTAAAGAAGTTGGTTCCCCTTTTATATTATGGCCCATAATTTATGGGACTAATTAGTAAATTCACAACTTCCCTAGGCGCGAAAAGCCGTTTTCTAAGCTTTATGATTAACTGATTTTGCAATCGTCCCAAAATTTTTTTTTTTTTTTTTTACTTCTTTTCCATATAATCATATATATACTTGAGAGTTCGGAAACCCGCATGGGCCGAGTATCACCTGATGGGGGAGAATTCGGGTCTGCCAGCTGTACCCACTTCCCAGGAGAAAGTCAGTAAGTGGGCCGAAGAAGGAAGCCCAATAAGGGGAGCTACTGAAGCAGAGAGCCCAGAAGTGATCATCACTTGTAAAGGCCCAATAGCACCCGTGATTTTCTATAAATAGAAGGAGAATAGAAAGGAAAGGAGAGATCATTCTGATTGGAGTTGTAAGAGAATTTCTGTAAATACAGAGAGATAATTCTTGCATCTACACGGGTAAAATAAAAAATATATATATATATAAAACTATATACAAAATGTACAAGAAATAAACTTGCTTTTTAAAAAGTACATATAAATTCATGTATTTTGGCAATTTGTAACAAATTGTCCCATGTCAACAATTTTGACCAATTTTTTATATAAAAACTCACAAAATATCCTTAAAGGCATTTTAGGTATTTTAGTCTCTCTCTTTTTTCTTTTTTTTCTTATACAAACTCTAAATTTTGCAAAAAAAAAAAATATTATAAAAAATAGAAAATATCCAAATACCTCAATATTTTTTTAATTATAAAATCTAAAAATATATATAAAAATTCCAATTTTTTAAAACAAATTTTTTATCTTTATTTTTTGTTAACAACATTTTAGATATTTCAATCTTCAATTTGAAGAATTGTCCTTATTTGCTCAATTTGAAAAGAGTAAATGATACTCACACCAAACAGTGAATTCTCAAACCAAATAATTTGTAATTAGTTATTTATACTAAATATAATTAAGTGAAGGGGCTTCACTTCCTTATTTGTTGCGTAATTGACCAATTAAAAAAGTAAGAATTTTTTTAATGGAATTGGTGCACGTACTGTATATGTTAATAGATTTTTTTTTGTACTTAACCCCTGAAAACAAATGAGGTATTTCATAAACCTAAACCCTTAAGAAATATATGAGGTATTATACTACTACTACTACTACTACTATTATTATTATTTTAGTACCAATCAATTAAATTTCATCATATATTATTATTATTATTATTATTATTTTAGTACCAATCAATTAAATTTCATCATCTAAGTATATTAGAGTTATGTAATATAAAGTGATTTATTACACAACACTTAATTCAAATACAAATATATGAGTGAATGTATTAAAATGGTTTATTGCACACGTTAAAATTGAATTTAGTGAAGAAACCATCATTATCATTATTATTATTATTATTATTATTATTATTATAACCACAGGCACTAAGTTCGTTACTGTATTTTTCTTTTTCTCAATTTGACATATATAATATGGATACTATAGGAACATATCTTTAGAATACCAAAAAAAGGTCATTTTTGTAATTGTATTAGACAAACGAAAATTTAATATAATTTAAAACACAATACGAATTAATTAGAAGAATTAATAAAGGTTTATAAAATACATATCTAGTTGATTTGAAAAATATTGATTAAATTCATAATAATTTAGATAAAAAACCTACAAAGTTATTTATAGTGTATATAATAATATACATTTTAACATGTCTATGTGGTAATATATATATATATATATATATATATGTATGTATGTATAAGTACATAGTTCTTACAAATTCTGTCGTGTTTTTATTGCGCCAATGTTTGGCATAGATGACAATTTATTTTACGTGTTATATTTGTTTCCTGCCACGCCATAGTTATCCTGTCCTGTGGATGAATACAAGCCCATGTTGTTAAGGAAACAATTGCTTCAGCATAACTAGTTTAATAAATGAGTTAAAATTTTATTTTATTTTAAATATTAGTGTTATTTTTGATACATTCGATTAAACGAGTTATTTATAATAAAAAATAATTTAAAATTATTTATTTATAACAAAACATGACACAATTAATTAAACGATTGTAACCAAATTATAAATTATAATTGTGGCAATACACCGCATCACATCTTGAATTAATATGTCAATTTGAATTGACACAATAATAAATTTTACAAAGATAGCACTGCAATTAACTAAAATTTCGTAGACGCCATCATAAAATACCATTATACTTTAAATATATATATATATTTTTTAATAACACAATTAATTAGGGGAGCGTAATCAAATTATAAATGATGGTACCAAGGGCTTTGTGGCTAAGTAGTAACCCTTCTACCTCTTAAAGTGATGGTGAGAGTTCAATTCTTGAAAGGGGTATGTGAGTGATGGTATATGGAGTTTCTTATTAACAATAATATATATATATATATATATATATAAATTAATTAATTAATATGTCCATACAACTATAAATCTCACAAAAGTAATAGGCAATTAACAAAAATTCCGTAAATACGATCATAATAAATACTATTATACTTTAAATAGTTTTTTAAAAAACATGACACAATTAATTAGACAACTGTAATAAAATTTTAGAAGGGTTAAAATTATAAAAGTGCCCTCTACTTTAGAATCGTGTATAAAATGCTAGTAAAATTTAAAAGTTTATTGACAAAACTTATCAAGTTATCCTTAAAATAGATGGATTGTGAAATGCCAAATTTAATTTTACTATTTAATATTAAATTAAAAGTTATAATTATTATTTTATATTATAAAAATACCTTTTATAATAATATTATTTAATGATAGATGGGTTGTGTTATCTTATAGATAATGATGTCCTATTTTTTGCCCCTAATATTATTTTTAAATTTTAAAATAATAATTTTACTTTTAATTAAATATTAAATTGTAAATTCTACAACTCCGTCACTCATGAATTTAGATAAATTGATAAATTTTATTAGTTTTAGAGAAATTTTTTAATTTTATAGTAAATTTATGCACGATTTTGATAATAGAGATGACCAACATGAGCACCGCATGTTGAGTTAATATGTCAATTTGGGTGGATACAATTATAAATTTCAAGAAGGTAGCTAGGGCAATTAACGAAAATTCCGTAGACGCCATCATAATATACTTATTATATTTTAGTATGTAGTTCCTTTTTCCGTACGACTGTTTGGACCGAAGACGGGGTTATCTGATATATCCAAGCCTCCAAGCTATAGCCATCTAATTTCTATAGCTTGAAGAAATCAAAGATCATCACAAATTCGTGCAAACAAAGAGGTATTCATCTAATTTCTGTGTGTATCATTCCTCTGCAAGTCCATATTAGGTTTTATTTTGTTATTTTTTTTTTGTATCGTCTTGGTTAGAGGTAAGCCTCGAGGGAGGGAACGGTATACGCAGAAACCCTAATTTGAAAGCAAGAGCACGATCATGGCCCCCCGATAGGGTTTACAAACTGTATCCCGATATTTATTTTTACCCAATTCGTCAATTAATTGATGAAATTATATATATATATAAAAGACTCAATTCAATTGTACTGTAGGTGGTGCTATTTCAATCTTTTCTATTATGTTCTTAATTCTTATGTGTGCGTATGCATATGACGACTTATGCAGTATGCTTTAATGCCTGTATTTAATTCTTTACCAAAAACCAGAATAGTTATAGAATTTGTGCTCAATGCTGCAAATAAATAGTAAAAATTTAACCTTAAAAAAAAATAGCTCCTCCGGAGTTCCCAAACTTAACATGTGGTTGGGAATTCTTCAAGCTCTAGCAGATGGGGCAAAATTTATTTTTAAAGAGAAGCTTCTTCCATCTAGAGGACAGACTCCTCTTATTCAGTGTCGGACCATCCATAGCAGTTATATCAAATTTACTATATTGTTCGATTATTCCTCTTGGGTAATCTATTTGTTCTAGCCGATCTTAGGATCGGGTTTATATTTATTTATATGGATTACCATTTCAAGTATCGCTCCTATTGAACTTCTTATGTCAAACATATAGGCCATGGTTCTTTCACATCTCATTAGAATCACTATTTGGTATCAATGTGATTATTTCAAAATTTGGGAAAATGAGTTTGGCATGTTTGGCAGAGAAAAAGGTAATTTTTATTTTTATTTTCCTAGTTGGTACTCCACACCCACCTCCAAGGAATTGTTTGCATCCAAGAGGAGTTGAACCTTAGACCTGATGCTTCTTGAGGCACCAGGGCCAAGTGACTTACCCACTTGACCCAACCCGTTGTGGTTTAAAAAGGCAAATTTTACTGTCACTAATAATTGATATTCTTCTAGCTAGAAACTTGTTTTTGTTATGGTTTTTCTTTAAGCATCATTTGCATGAATCCAGATTCCAGATGCAATCATATATACACGTTAAATGTTTTAAATAGAATTTGGTTTTTATTGGATGTGAATTGTTACTGTTTATTCACTTTGTTCTTTGCAGTGTAATATCTAGTTGATTTCAGTTGTTGGCTGCATGTGGTATAATTTATGGCAATACCCGAGGGAAAAGTTTCATATTCTTCACTTTCTAATATAGATAAGGAGAACAGCAAATTCCACTATATTGACGACTACAGTGATTCTGTCTGGGCCATGCCAGAAGGTCGGACTCCCTACCCCTCGGGCTCGCGAGAAGATTATACATACGATTTTCCCCTAGAATCTGAAGACTTTGTTGATGGAGAATATGATTCTGGTGAAGATCATTCTAGTTCTAGGCAGCGGAATATATCTCCAGAGGTGAACCTGAAAAATGTATTGAGTGGTTTAGTTGCTATTGTCACTGGACGTAATAAAGATTCAAGTTTAAGCGGTGGTCAACACTTTTCCAGTTCAGATGTTTCGTTTCTTGGCTCTGCCAAGAATGGAGATACTGTCTTGCACTCTTCGGTCTACATACCAAGTGCTCCCCCACTTTTTGAACCGAATGGGATTAACTATAGTGCTTGCAAAGAAGTGTTGGAAGCTGATCCCCCAGAGTGGCTTCCAGACAGTTCCACTACAGTTTGCATGCAGTGCACTGCTCCTTTCACTGCCCTTACTCGTGGGAGACATCATTGTCGGTTTTGTGGAGGAATCTTTTGTAGGGCGTGCTCAAAGGGAAGGTGCTTGCTACCTATTAAGTTCAGGGAGAGGAATCCGCAGAGGGTGTGCGACACTTGTTATGATAGACTCGACCCATTACAAGGTGTACTTATCAATACCATCAGCAATTCTGTGCAGGCTGCAAAGCATGATGTGATGGATTGGACATGCATGAGAGGGTGGCTGAATCTTCCAGTGGGTTTGTCAATGGAACATGAGATATACAAATCATCTAATACATTGAGGAGTTACTGTCAGGTATTGTTCGCATTCTTGGTGAAGATCTCTTTTTACCAGTAATTCTTTTTGTTCCTCTGAAACAAATATCAGCTTTCTGCCTTTTCATATAATTGGACTCACTGTGATTAAAGGATTGATGTCTAGCCATCTTTTTAGCATTGAAGTTGTTCAGTCTTTAGCTCAAACACAAACACAATTTATATGTACACAACTGACCTGCCAGAAATGACAATTTTAAGGTTGAAAGTTTTTTGTAAGAGAGTACTTGCAGATAATTCAAAAGCTCTGTTACATGGACTCCCATAACCATATCCCTTGGACATGGGTATGGGAGTCCGGATAAAATGAAATGTTTATATATATATTCTAAGTGCAGATTTTTTTTTTGTTGAAATAAATAGGTTGCCAGGTTGAATCCTGAGAAGTCTATACCTGCAGCAGTTTTGAAAGGAGCAAAAGGTTTAGCAATTTTAACAGTTGCTAAAGCTGGGATGTTAGTTGCATACAAGGTTGGCACTGGTTTGGTAGTTGCTCGAAGGTCAGATGGATCATGGTCTGCACCATCTGCTATAGTTTCTGTTGGTTTGGGATGGGGTGCGCAGGTAAACTTATAATCGGTTTAAAGATTTTGATATCCATGTAGTTTCTGTTGGTTTTATTTTTCCTACATGAATTTTCATTTCGTTAAAGTACGGAAAATATCTGTAAGTCTGCATCCATTGTGCTCTCTTTCCATATCTTCCCTGAAGTCATACATCACTTTTAATTGCACTCACACTTTAACTGTTTTACAATATTTATGCCTTTCAAAGATGCATGGAAGAATGTCTTTATTTTGTCAATATGATGTAGGTGCTATTCTTTCCATCTGCACTTGTTTGTTTATTTTGGCAGTATGTTGATGATGTTATTCTGTGCGTCTTATTTACAGTTTGTGGGGTGTTCTTTTTCAAGGATCCATGATATATCAACCTTCTATATACAATTGATTGATTTAATCTCCATATAGATTAAATGTTTAGTACTCACTGATTGGAAGAAGTTCCATATATATGTTTTGGTAACAAGTGATTATTCTATTTGCTTGAAATTCCGGGTAAAAAGAAGTGATTATTCTTCTGTTGCCCTCTTGTTGCATAGGTTGGCGGTGAGCTCATGGACTTCATAATTGTGCTCCACGATTCTAAAGCTGTGAAAACATTTTGTAGTCGCATGCATTTTTCTCTTGGGGCTGGTTGCAGTGCTGCTGCGGGACCTGTTGGGAGAGTGTTGGAAGCAGATCTTCGAGCTGGAGAGAAAGGTTCCGGCATGTGCTACACTTACAGTTGTAGCAAAGGTATTGTATCCTAGATGATACTTCTTCTGCCCTATTTCAGAACTGTAGTTTTATGAATTATTAGGATTTCTATCCTGTGATAAAATCTATTAGATTTGACCATTTAATCAAACAATGAATGTGAGCATTTTATTTATGGTACCAACTGCATAGCCCTTATTTTTGGGATAAAAGATACCTATGGACATCTTCACAAGAGTTTTAATGATTTTTCGAAAATGCAACTCAACAAAGGGTATTTAGAACTATTTGAGGTCAGCTACATGCATCTTGTTTCACTATTCTATTTTATCCAAGGGGTATAACCTCAGTCAAACCTCAGTGCTATTATATTTTGCCTAGCTATCTCATTTATGTTAGTTTGGTAAAATTTGCTTTTCTATATTTTGAAGTGAATTGTTGGTAAATTGAGAGGATGTATTGCCAGGTAACTAAGAGGATTTGCTTCCCAACAGAATCCCACTTTTCTCTCCATGCTAGAAGTGTTTCTGAAACATATATATGTGTGTGCGCGTGTGTATTTGGGTTATCTGTGGAGAACATAGTTTAGGATTTTTGCCTGATATATAAATACTCAGGTGTTTCGAGTAACTTTAAAGGGATTGGGTTTCTTACAGAACCCTTCCTTTTTTTTCCCATGTTAGATGTGTTTTCGGGGAAAAAAAAAGTTTTGTCATCCGTGTAGACAGCATAGTTTGGGATATTATGCTTAATGACTTGTGTTTGTGTTGTTATAAATACTTAGGTGCATTTTTGGGAGTCTCTCTGGAAGGGAACATTGTTGCAACAAGGATGGACACTAATCTACGATTCTATGGCGATCCTTATCTGACCACGGCGGACATCCTTATTGGGACCGTAGACAGGCCAAACGCTGCCGAGCCTTTGTATGTTGCCCTTCATGAACTGTACTCCAAACTTCAGTATTAGTTCCCTCTTCACGTCAATATGCAACACTGGTGAAGTCACTCCCTTTCTATATGAATCTCTGAATTCTCTAGATGGTGTAAACATCCCAGTTGGTACACAATCTCGATCGTGGATTTACAATTGTACAATACATTATTCAAGGTCTTTGAAACCACATGGCTTTGCACTTGGACAATGAAGTACATTCTTAAAGTTATTGCCCGCCAGTCTATTCTAAAAGGGATTCGCCCAGTGGGACTTGGTACATGTTTATAACTTTATACATGATAGGACTTTGGTTGTGATATTTATCAATATTAATGTGTATATTTTCATTAATTTTATGACTTTTTAGTTCTGCCTCTAAAAGTGACCTTACACCCAATTATTTTTTATTTGCTATTTTTTTTGTTTCCCTTCTTTATACTCCTTTATGTGGCTTTTTTCCATGAATTGTCGCAGGGGTGACTTTGATAGATTAAGGACTAAGATGACAAATGGAAATTACCTTAATGTGGTGTTTTTCTTCTTATTATTATTATTATCATCACCATCTCTCCTTTTTTTTTTCTTTTTTTGATAAGTGAAGCTTTTTCTTAGGCGATGTTTGGTACGATGGGAACGAAAAGAAAGGATAAAAGGGAAGGGAAGTGTTGAACTGCATTGATGGGTAGAGGGATTGGGGTAATTTTAACCTCCTAGTTGGTTGATTAATGAAGGAAAAAAAAAAAAAAGAAAATATTTTAATAAATTTATTATTATATGCTTTTATATTTTAAAAGATAAATTTATAGATTGAACCATATAACTTATATGATGGGTCACCAGGAAATTTCTTCTTTTTTTTTTTTTAGGGCAAATCATATCAGCCTACATGAATTAGAAGGTTTTTTTTTTTTTTTTTTTTTTTTTTTTTTTGCCTTGGCAAACAAAGACCACCAAAATCAACACAAACAATCTTTGGCTGCCAAATCCAGAATATCAAGCAGAAGATGAACAAGAGCAACATCAGTCGTAATATGCTTCCGAGATAGCTGGGCAAGAGCATGAGCGACTCCATTGTTCTGCCGACAGACATGACTAAGACGTGAAAAAGAGAAACGCTCAAAAAGCACTTGCACATCAAAAGAAATTGCATGAATTTCCATTGAACCACCATTCACGCCATTCACCCCTGGACCACCAATAATGCATCACATTCAAACCAAACCTTATCAAAACACTGTGATACAGCCCATAAGATAGCTTTACGAAGAGAAAGAGCTTCGGCTTGGGTAGCACTTTTCGCCGGGAAGGGGGAGAAAATCACTGTTTGCAAGATCTGACCATGTGAATTCCGGAAAACAGCCCCCCAACATTACATTTAATAACACCCAGAGGAGGGGCCATCCAGATTACATCAGAAGACGGATCAGACAGGACAGAATTGTCAAGCATGGAGTTGGGAGCCACACTATAGATCGAGGAATCAACGGAATCCTTAAAATCCCAACATTGAGATGAAACCTAACTAACAATCTGCAAAGGGATGAATAACTCTCCTTCAAAAACAAATCTATTTCTTGCCTTCCAAATACCCCAGCAACAGAAAGCCACCAAACGAAACAAATCTTGGCCCACAATCCTTTGGCCCTATTGGAGCAGCAGAGGCAACCACCCCTCCTGAAAAGAAACTGAAAAATTAGCCAAAAAATAAAAACGAAACAGCGATAATTTCCATACCTGGAGGGAATGAGGGTACTGAAACAATAAATGCTCAATAGATTCCTCAGCCAGACCACATCGAGGAAACACTGGGTCCACCTCCATACCATACAACAAGAGCAGGCGACGAACCGGAAAAGTCAATGAACTACACTTCCACAGAAAGTAATGAATTTTGGGAGGAACTTTACATTTCCATAAATTACGCCAACCAAGGTTCAGTGAAGAAGCAAAGGAAGAACTATCAGGAGATGTGGACTCACCATCCCTAGCCATACGAGTAGCCAACCGATAAGTCGATTTGACCGAAAACCTACCATTAGCCTCACCTTCCCATTCCAATGTATCTTCCTCAGTGATGCATAAACTGAAGCTACAAGTAATAATAGCAGAAACAATGGACGGAGGAAATAAAGAGTTAAGTATGTCCACATTCCAACTAGTCCCGGTAGAATTAAAAAGCTCAGACACTGAAGTCGGAGTCACCTTAAAAGCAGGCCGTAAGAGTTTTCTAGATAGCCCAGGAACCCAGCGATCCTTCCAGATATTAATAGATTGACCGTTACCCACCACCCACCGAGATCCAGCACCCAGAAGAGACTGTGTGGACCAAATACTGCGCCAAGCCCACGAAAGATTAGATCCCAATGCAACTTCCAAAAATGAGCAATTCCAGAAATATTTAGCTTTAAAGACTTTAAATGCTAACCCCTTGGGATTAATATGAAAATTTCACCCCTGCTTAGCCAACAAAGCAACATTATATGCCTCAAAATTACGAAAACCTAACCCCCATGCCTCCTTGGCATGGCACAAAATATCACATTTAACCCAATTAACAGGAGCAGACTCACCATCTTTACCCCACCAAAATCCACGAATAATCTTCATCATGGAATTACAGAGCTCACGGGGCAACTGAAAGCAAGACATCACATAGGTCGGTAAGGCATTTAAAACTGTTTTAATTAAAACTTCCTTACTTGCCGAAGATAAGAGCAAAAACTTCTAGTTGGCCAGATAAGAAGCAAGTCTCTCCAAAATATAATGGAAAACATCCCATTTAGACCGACCAATAAGGGTAGGCATACCCAAATATTTTGCACACAGACCATCCTTCTGAATTCCTAACAGCTGACCCAAACTAGCCCGATCCGTTGTACTTGTATTGGTAGAGAAAAATATAGAGAATTTATAAAAATTGATCTGTAGCCCAGAAGCCTGTTCATACTGCTGTAATATATTTTGCAAAAAAAACAATCTTAAAGGTAGAAGCCTGACAGAAAACAATGGAATCATCTGCAAAAAACAAATGTGAAATAGGGGGCGCTTGGGGGCAGATACGAATTCCAGAGAGGACACGATATTGCATAGCAAGTTGTAAAGACATGGATAAAGCCTCATCACACAAAATAAATAAATACAGAGATAAAGGATCCCCTTGTCGCAGACCCCGTGAAGGTCAGAACAGGCCAACAGGCCGACTATTAATCAGAACTGAGTATGACACGGTAGAGATACAGGCATGGATAATCTTAAAAGACTTTTTTCAATGCGGATGAAAACCAAACTTTTTTCAATGCGGATGAAAACCAAGTTTAGAAAGCATGGCCAACAAAAATAGCCATTTAATTCGATCATAGACCTTACTCATATCCAATTTCAAGGCCATAAAAGACTTTTTCCCTTTACGTTTATTTTTAACATAATGTAATATTTCATGGGTAATCAATATATTATTCGTAATGTGACGTCTCGGAACAAAAGTACTTTGGGACTCACTAACTACCAAAGGAAGAACTTATCGAAGTCTATTAGCAAGCACCTTTGCCACTATTTGATAAGCAACATTACATAATGAAATAGGCCTATACTGAGATACAAGAGTCGTAGAGGCAATTTTTGGGATGAGAACAATATTTGTATGATTCATACTAGTTAAAAAATGATCAGAATGCATGAAACTACATACCGAAGTAATTACCTCACCCTTAATAATATGCTAATATTGCTGATAAAATAGAGGAGTCATACCTTCCGGACCCGGAGCTTTACAAGGCTGCATTTTAAAAATAGCCCGACGTATTTCTTCTTCAGAGGGTTGTTGAAACAATGAATTATTCATTTCAGGAGAAACGCGAGATGGAATGTGCCAAAGAAAATGGTCAATTCTAGTAGGAGGATTAGAATGGAAGAGAGCCTGAAAAAAACTTAGAAACGGATTCTAAATCTGAGACTCTTCCTCGATCCATCTGTTATCTGAATCCTCAACCCCAGAAATATGGTTTCGTTGTCGTCTACAGGCTATAGATGCATGAATGAATTTCGAATTACGATCCCCCAACCTGAGCCAGTTAATCCATAAACCAATACAACTCCTCCTACCACCACAAAGAATCCAACTGGTGTTCTGCAAGCAACACCTGGCCATGGTCATAGTCCTCTGTAGTTTCTTTCAAATGTTTTAACCTGATTTTAATGCGATCAATCTGTGTCCTGGAATTAAAGTTGGTAGTCCTAGCCCAGTTCAATAAAGCTTTCTTACAGGACTTGATTTTTTCCGACCACCGATATAGACGGGAGCCATAGATAGACACCCGCCATGCATCGAGAATAATATCAGCACATGAAAGCTTTGAAACCCATCTAGCATCAAACCTGAATTGGCAAGCTTTCTGAGAAAAAATTGGCGCTAGTTGAAGAAACAAAACGTAATGATCAGATCCAACAACTGTTAGATGACGCAAACAAACTTTGGGGAGCAACCGACACCACAAGTTAGTAGCTTAGGCATTATCCAATCGTTCCTGAATATGAGCTTGCCCACTCCGATGATTACTCCACGTGAAGGGATACGCCTCAAATCCTAAATCTAAGAGTCCATAATCATTCACCAGAGACCAAAAATTCTTCAACACCCAACAGGGCTTTGGAACACCCCCTCGTTTTTCTAGAGGTGATAACAAATCATTAAAATCACCCATTATAAGTCAACGGTCCCCCCAGGATTGTTGCATGCATTTAAGATATTCCCATTGGGTAGTTCGAATACCATCATCAGTACTGACGTAAATGAAGGTTAGAAACCATGAGCCTTGACCAACTAAAGAAAATTCCACCGTAATTTGATAATCACAGTAATCCACAATACGGAATAAATGTTGAAGGTTCCAGAATAAAGCAATACCCCCCGTTGCCCGAACTGAGTCCACATTCCATACAAAATTCATCTTTAACAGCCGTTGAATCCGCTGAATTTTTCTAAATTACGTTTTCATTTCAAGGAGGACAATAACATCCGGGTAGTGCTGTTGGTGAAGTTGCAATAGTTATCTAATAGTAATAGGATTACCCACCTTTTGACAATTCCAAACAAAGAACCTTAAAGGGGGATAAGGTGCAATATAGGACATAACAGACCCAAAAGGAGGATGAATATCGATCAATTTCATACCGGAAGAAGAAGCGTGACCAGTATTGGAGTGAGTGGGCCGACCAAACAAATCAATACTCTGGGTAGGAAGCTAAACCTGGACTATGTCGGACAAACCCAATTCAGCATGCATGAATCACTAAACCCCTTACTGGGCCATTGTCAATAGGTGCACTCAACCCATCAGAAGAGGCCCACTGAGTTCCAGAGGCTAAGCCCGCAACTGTTGCCCTAGCGGTGTCCCTCAATCGCATCGGCACCTCACAGCCGCAATGAACAGGCGTCATCGCCAAGGGTACACCACCAACCAATCCAAGAACCAAAAAACAGAGTAGACAAACAATGGGGAAGCCGAGACTCGACCACACATCCAAACAGAAACAAAATGATCAAAATTAAAGAACAGCGGCGTCGGCATAACAACCCAATAGGAGGCAACCGCAAAAACCAAGGCCCAAAAGCAACACCAAGGCACCACCGAAGATCAAATCTTGCAAAGGCAACACACTTTTCTGACAGACGATGAACACTTGCACAACACTTGCAGATGCCAAATTGATGACCAAAATGAGGACCAAAAATGGTTACCCAACCCAAAAAACAAAAATCCCCCAAATCGGCACACGAGACAACAGAGTCTAACCAAGGGAAACGAATAATAACTAAACCAGATAACAGAAAGGAAGCGAACAAGAAAAAAAAACTGACTGAGAGACAAGCTCCCAACAATTCACACCGACCAGTAGAGAAACTTTCCAAAATAAAGAGAAGCTCCTATGAAAAGGAGAACTTTTTTCAGTTTATACATCTGTCTGCAAGAATCAAAAGTTGAACACCTATTACCTATATCAAAATCCATATCGGCATACGCAAGCTTCAGCCGTTGGCCACTGTCTCTCAACTTTCAAGCTTGCCACCCTCTCTCTCTGTGGGAAACGGGGGCATTAAAAATATAAACTTTGGATGAGAATTGGAATAGATTCCGCTAAAAAAATTTTGCGGATCTATAGACCAGCGCGTTTCTCTTCGCAAGGAGATGAACGTGGTATATTTACTTTCTCAAATCTATTTCCGGGTGAATGAGAAATTAGATCCAAAGTGAGGTGTTTGAAAAGCCTAAATGGAAAAAATGTTGAAACCAATTG
>JAOTQH010000053.1:3205265-3239724 GCA_025631255.1 Cornus kousa
GTCCCCCACAAGACAGCCTTTCCAAGCCTCAATCAGCCCTCTAGAAGATCCAGGCATGACCCAAAGAAAACCAAACAGACCAAGCATCAAATCCCAACATTCCTTGGCCAAAGAACAATGCAAAAGAAGATGATCCACTGTCTCTTCATCTCGAAGACACATGTAACACCGATTGACCACCACCTGATTCCTCCTTCTCAAATTATCCCGAGTCAAAATCTTTCCCAAAATAGAGGTCCAAACAAAGAAGGCCACCTTAAGGGGAGCCTTAGAACACCAAACATGAACTGTACTGTACATAAATATTTAATGGTTTATGACTCAGACTAACATGAACTGTACATAAATATTTAATGGTTTCCAGTAATTCAAGTTTTCTTTGGTTTATAGCAAAAATACTTTCTTATGATCTTCAGCTATCCAGAGAAAGTTAACTCCATTGTTACGGTCATTTACTCTGGTTTTTGTTGTTCTCTATTTCCTTTATATGCATCTGCACTTCGGCTGCAAAATCCTGCGGTGGCAGATATCAGTATGAATTTATATTTTATGAGCATTACCGTCTGTTCTCTTGAGCTTCAAGCTGATTACTGTTTTGAGACAGCAGAATCAAGATGACAGATACTGTGTACAATGAAAATTTTATTTCAGTTGGAGTCCAGCTGGAGCTATTCGAGCAGGGCGCAATCCAGCCACCTACTTATCTCACGGAAATACTGTATCTGTTGATGGTGAGTTGATTAGGGGTTTAACTAATCCAAGAAAGGGGATGTGTTTGTGCAAGTGTTGAGTTTTGTTCCTTTTATTATCTTATGCATTATGCCGTGATGTGTCATTTAATATATATTATTTATTTGTTTTTTTATCTTGGTCTCCCCTAAAATCTAGATAGTATCATTCAGTTGAGCAGTTCTATATTATTCTCGCACTAGAAGAAAATATTAAGTTTCCTATTCTCTGCAGGTCAAACATTTAGCTTCTAACATGTCATCAGATTATTGTACTCATATTTAAGACTTCTTGTGGTTGTCTATCGTTTAATACTTGTATTATGGTTCAAAATTGCAGGAGACAGTCTCTATGATTCAGGCGTGAGATTCCGGATACCCAACCTTCCAGCTTTTGCGCTGGAATATCTTCCAAATCGTAATTCTTTAGTTTACGGGGACCTCTATGGAATAGGAAATGAAGCATCAACCATCTTTCGTGGAACCCTACGTTATGAAGGCATGATATGGATGGACCTTAAATGATGTTATTCTAAAGCTAAGGTTTAATAACTATAATTGAGATAACTGTCAAAAGCAGGTTGCATTGAGAAGGTAGTTAGGATTCTTGTTAAAGCTTAGAAAACCCAAACAAGAAATAAAGTAATGTAAATGGTGCACTAAAAATGAAAAATGTGTACGCGGTACAGAAAATCCTCAATAATAACTGGAACTTTAACAGGATGTACTTTATGGAACTTATGCTTAATATTTTGTGCAGGGTTTGGTAAAATAATGGGGACGCTGGCAAGAATTGGTTTCTTTAGTACAGAACCTCATCCGGTACTTGAAAATGTAAAAAGACCAACTTATGGAACATTCTTGCTTGAACTTCTCAAAATTCAAAGTAGGAACTTGGCTGGATCCATGGTGGAAGAGAAGGACATCACAGACAGGATTGTTTCACTGGGACTTTGCAAAGAGCAAGAAACTGCAATGAAGACAGCCAAAACTATTGTGTAAGTTAATAAGAAATTTTTGTGTGGTAATCCGCTGCAGATAATGAATGTTCGGCTACTGAAGGCCCATTATATATATACTTTTAATCTATTTGTTAACTATTATATTGTTACTTTTAATGCTCAAATAATGTAATTTTTGGTTGTTAATATTCCTGTTTTGTGTTGAATTAGATTTTTGGGATTTCATGAGCTGACAGAAATCCCTTTATCCTGCAAAAGTGCATTTGATGTTGCCTGCCTACGAATGGAGGAAAGGTTAGCTTACTCCAGCACAGAACAGGTGATTTTCTAATCTCTACGTTATTCAAAAGCTTTGAATCATTTGCATTCTTCTTTCCAGGTTTAAATCGCCCATTTAGTGTGTTTGTACCAGCGTACTTTTTAATGTGATACCATCAGAAACTATTCATTTTATTTGTGATACATAATGTTAATAGCTACTGGCTTTGCGGGGGAGGGTAACTCATGCTTTGTACCACATTACTCGTTTTTTAGAGGAAATTCTTCCTACAACAAATTAACAATGCGGCTCTGAACTACATATACTGTATCCTAATTGTGTTTTATGATTTGCATTTGGGCATGCCATCGGACGAGCACCTTTATTATCCTTGAAGCAGCATATTTCAGCAATTGCATCTTAAAAAGGAAAAAAAAAGGAAATATAAAATGGAACATGGTCGAGTACCTTTCTGGTACCCTGTTATTGTTTTTCATTATCCAACTAGTGTGCTTTGTGGTCAGGATATGGTGCTTATGTACCATGAAGTAGAGGTTGATTTCCCGGATGGCCGACCTACAGAAAATCATCAAGCCACTCTTCTGGAATTTGGGAGTACGAAGAATGGAAAAACCACCACTGCCATGGCTTTTACTGTAGGGATTCCAGTAGCTATTGGAGCTCTGGTATCTTCTTGTTTCACATCTGTGTTCTCCAATCCAAAAGTTGAATGATTTTTGGAACTATATTTATGTTATTTCAATTTGTCTCAGCTTGTGCTTGCGAACAAGATCACTACAAAGGGCGTCTTGAGGCCCATTTATCCTGAAGTTTATCTGCCAGGTAACAACATTTTACTCATTTGGTTCTGGTTTTAGTGTTGGACAACAGATGATTATCTAATATTGAAATATCAAGCCTCCACTTGTTTGAAGGATGGTCTTTACATGGCCTTAAGTTGGTTGAACCTAGTTCACCCGTCTTTCCCACCCTTTTGTTTCCAACTATGTATATACCAATAATAACATTATAAAACACTTGACAGATGTCTAGAATGGCTTGCCATTCAATGAATGGTATACCTAGAAGTTCCAGAAATAATCAACAAAATTAGTAATTTTCACCAGACACAGCATACAAACGTGTTAATTGTATGTATACCATGTAGTTGGAAGTACAACAACCTAAAGAGGTCACCCTTATAAACAAAAGGGTGGGAAAGACGGGTGAACTAGGTTCAACTTCAGTTCGGCGCACGCCTCACCTTGCACCTCAAGCTCCAAGGCACCTTGGCGCCTTAGTGCACCTTGAGCCTTTAACAACTATGCTCTCTTGCATGTGTGTAACTTTAGCTTCACTTTATGTCGTGACTATTTACTATTTTTCTGGTTTTGCAGCACTAGATATTTTACAAGCTTGTGGTATCAAGTTGGTGGAGAAGATCGAGTGACTTGAATTATTCAGTATATCCCTAATTCTTTCTGTAAATGCTGGTTTCAGACCCCTGCCATATTCTAAAACCATAATCAGATCATAATAATACTTTTGTGGTTTATTACTTATCAAAAAAAATAATACTTTTGTGGTTTATTGAATGCTTTATTTTTTACTGTATTTTTTTATTTTTATCACAAAGTTACAATTGAAAATGTGGAGCCACAAAATCATTACTTTATTCACTGGTCTGAGAGGAAAGATGATTTTAGAAGTACGACTCAGCCAACCATCCTTCCAAACCTCTATAAAACTTTTGAAACTTATCACAAAAAAAATAAAATAATAATAATAATAATAATAATAATAATTAAAATAAATAATTAAAACTTTTGGAGCACTTAAATTTCCTAGTGAGAGACTGGAGCGGGATTAGCCCGTTCTTCATATTCCCACTCCCAAAGATCTGTTTGGATGTACAGAAAAGAAAGGGGGTGTTTGGCTTTAGGATTTGTGATGTCAGAGTGAAAACCAAATATTATTTACAGTTTGACATTTATGTTTTGCCCTTAGTACAGCTAGACCTCCCACATTTGCAAAATTTTATTTGGACCCCTGTCAGACATTATTGGTTAACACTGTTAACAGAAGTATTGCATTTACTATTTTACCCTCCAAAATTAACCTCAGGAATCCTAGATTTCTTGGACCCCATCATTCATTGATTTGATCATTTTCAGGTACTTTTCCTGCTCTTGAAAAGAATAACAAAACAATTATAGAAATGCAAATACAAACCAAACATGTTTTTTTTTTTTCCTAGTTGGGAAACTCATACACTGTCTCCACTGAAGTTCGAACTCTTGACCTCTCTTTGAGAAGTAAGAGCCTGGTACCGCTAGGCCACAGGTCTATTGGTACCAAACATGTTTTCAATACACTTGCTTTTGCTTTTGGATCAAATTGTGCATTTATTGTCTCTGGTGAATTCCATAAAAACAATCCCAATATGCATAACAAACATCAACTTGTGAGTTTGAAAATGAACATGCACCAAAATTTGAGAGAACAGACCCCTTAAGCTCATCTTCTACAGCATATGCATTCAGGGAGTGAGGGACGTGCTCTCTTGTTTGATGGCACTACTAATACCAGCAAAAGCGTTAGTTTATATGCCATGAAAATATCACATTTGATGTATTTTGTGCAAATGTCATCACATTTTTGCATCAAAGTAATTTACACGGTATAGCTTTAATTTTCATTCCAACAGTGGTGTTATGAATTCCATATTGGAAGTTGCGATGTGATTTATTCATTAAAAAGAGAATCGATCGGAACTATTATATGTCCAAGGTCCAATATTGAAGTTGTCATTTTTATTCCATTTTCCAGTAAAGATAAGATCAAGTCTTATCATGTATAAGAATGTTAATATTGCACCTTGAATTCACATTTGTTAGGCCCAGTTTAATTGGAGAGAAATGGAAAGAAAAGGAACAAAGTAAAAAAATAAAAATAAAGGTGGAAAATAATATATTGTGTTTGGTATAAATTTTTAATTAAAAATAAAGAAGAGGAGTTATTTGAGGGAGATACTGTTAAATGAGTGGTTATATATAGAGCCAATATGACCTTGGACACTGAAGGAATGAGGAGAAAAACTGTTAAATGAAAATGGTGGACAAACTGGGTATTATAAATGATGATTTTTATTTTTATTTGTATGATATCAGCAAAAGACATCTTTTGTTGACCCTTACAGGGAAATGTTACACGTTTCTAAAAGAAACTAGTAAAGGCAAAACACAGGCTCAATTTATATTTTACCCATATTATTTTGGACAATACTTTGGTCCTCATTAGTAAGGATTTAAAATATATTAACTATTGATGTGGATCAATAATAAATAGACATATAATTTTTAATTATCAAATCAAAGATGGTGAGTAGATACTCACTTATCATTATCAAATCAAAGATAGTGCTTTGATTACCATCTATGGTTTAGTAATTAATATATAATGTGTCCATTTATTATTAATCTACAACAATAATCTGTATATAGAGATCCTCACTACTGAAAACAGTGAGAAAGTATTGACCGTTTATTTCCTATATTTTAGTCGGGAAGTACTAAAAAGATGAGACAAAAAGAAGGAATGATTATTTATCAGTCTTTTATATTTTTGCAACGACTTGCTTGAGTTACAAAATGCCCCTCCAAAAAATCCATATAAATTGTTGGGGGGGGGTTGTTGAGCGAAATGTAGGGTACCAATTTAAGTCTTGAGCAGTAAATTTAAAAGATATTTGCAACCAAAACAAAAAGGATTTTGTAATAAGAGCAAGTTTGTAATCCTAAAATGAAATTAACTTCATAATCAAGAAGGTTCTTGTCACAATTTGACAATCCCATGGTTTCCCCTTATGGGAAACAAAAAGGAGAAAAAGAAAAAAAGGTGGAACAAACGGATGTCAGAAAATAAAATAGTAGAACAATGTAAGCTTTTGCTTTCGTATTCCTAACACTGCAAAATCCTATATAGCTGGTCTCCTTCGAGCTGCTTCCTGAAAAGACCACAATGTGTATTACATACTTTCAGCATTATGTCTGCTTTAATGGGTAGAAAAATCAGTTTCTGGATATTGGTGGTGTCTGATGAATCTAGTTATGGGATGAAATTTTCATAAAACTATCCATGATGCTAATTGATGCTCCACTTCTTCCCAGTTATGAACCTTAGTGACCAGGGGATTTTGATCAACAGAATCTGTCTTGCACCAAGGATATGAGTTCTCATAATCAAAAAGTAGAACCTTAATTCCAACCTCGGCACACTCGATGGCATATCTTGGGTTATCGTCAATCAAAACTTTTGCTCCCAAGGACCTGCCAGAAATAGATCAGCAGGGCAATGCCTGTCATGTTTGAGTAATCATGTCCAGTAATGTCCAAAATAAGTTGGGTGCATTAGAATTCTGATTGTTCCACAGTAATTATGTTCAGTGTGTTTAAAATGCATTAGGTGCATTACATACTGATGGGCTGCACAAATGACAAGCTGAAATACACAAGGACAAATAGGATAGTGTATTTAAAATCCCCATCCTAATTTTGGAAGTCTGATCCGAATCAATTATCAGAACAAGATATGGCATGCAATATATTTGGAGCCGTAAAAGCATCCAAACAAAAATTGATAAAAGATCACAGGCATTACCTGCAAATATCTGATTTAGGTCTAGACTGTCCGTCTAAAGCAAAGTGATTGCCAAAGTGAATCTCTTGAAACAGTCCCGGATAATGCTTCTCAATCCACTCAAGTGTGTGGTCTTTGATTGCATTCTGCCGGGACCTATAAAAAAAAGAAAAGAAAAGGGGTAGAAGTATTGCCTGATCAATTATTCAGTGTACAGGTTAAATAAATATGTAAATTCAAAATATGTACAGCTAAGTATACGTACGTCACTATTGATAAATTACAAAATCTTGATAACTTTTGAAGAGCCTGCCGTGCACCAGGAATAGGATGGATCCCCGTCTTGAAATAAGATGTCTTAAAGAATTCATGAACACGGATATCAGCTGCCACAAGAAGAATTGCAAAGTATTGATCCAATCCATTATTCACATCCACAGAATAGTTGTAGTGTGTGCGCTAGTAGCATATTGATAGCTAAATAGGATTGTCTTGTAATGGAGATATATCTTGGTATACGAAATATAAGAATCAACAATCTGCATTACATACAGAGGCAGACTGCTACCCAAAAAGACAAGTCATCCCAATGCCAAAACAAATTTCTTTAGGAGCGATACATCTCCACAATAAAAGTCCACCCATCCATGTTAACATGTTCAATCTAAAGTTTAGTGATAAAAAAATAAAAATAAAAATACCTGAGGGTAGACAAACAAGCAGGAAAAGCAAGAACCTGGAGTCCTCGACACTAGAAAGCCTTTCAAATACTAGTTTTAACTTTTTATAGGTGTACTTAGAAATGTCAAGAAAAAACCCAACACCATTTCTTTCTTAAATGCAAGATTCATGGTTGACTGACTGATAAAGATCATTGCTAACAAATCCAGGAAGATTTGGCAAGTGTTCCTCCGTTTTGACTAAGTAACAGATAGCTGAAACACGAAAAATGAATGATTTGCCTTAACCTTCAGCTAGGATGTATAAGAAACAGAAAATGCTTCAATCTTTCGCTAATAAGATTCAAACGAACAAATAATGTTACTGGCATTCAAGATTTTCATGTTCCCAAAGCAGGCTTTTCAAATTGTTTACATGATTACATATTTTAAAAAGATAAATGACTTGTTTGCTCCATGAAAGTAAATTATATTGTGACAAAAAATCAGTCAAAGCAAAGCAGAGATCTGGTAATACCTTCATCACGGGAACAGTTCCAGATCTGTAACAGAAATACGACATGCGTCAGAATGCATATATACAAAGTCCATACATGTACCCAATGACACAAACCAATACAAGAAAATGTAATACAAAAGTTGACCATGCCAACAAATATGGCACCCTAACCTACGGCCAAAAATATAGAACACGTACAAGAAGAGATAATAAATGGTGTGCCTATCTATGCAGAGAAATTCTTCCATGGATGAATGGTGCACTGGACACTTGTTGACATGATAACCACATCAATGCAAAGACCAACATCTGTTTTGACATGTAAGAAAGTGGCCACCCTTTCTATATTCAAAATGGATCCGAATAACGCGTGTTATTTCATGCTGGAAATAATTATAATTTATCTAATCAATATTTTCTATTTATAGCCATTTCATATACAACAAACTCATAAGCACTCAAATATATGTCTAAATGATTATATGTTCACACTAGTTCATTGTAGCAAATGCACAAACACACTACATATATAACACAAAACTTGTTTCCTCCCCATTTCTTAGGTTGTACCAGAGATCACAGGTCAAATCCCACTTCTAGCAGGGTCGAGGTGCTTTCTTGGGTGGAGGGATTACCCCATGATATGCAGCACAAGTTGTCATCATTGAAATAAAATAAAATAAAAAATTGGACAGACACACAGTCAGTCTTCTGTCTTTAGGTGTCAGAAAGTTTCCATTTTCGACAAACTATATTTGACCAGTGTCTCCAAATTTCATACGCAATAAACGAAACCCAAGTACCCAACCTTACACGGTTCCAAGTTAGACAGTGGTTCCCCATCCTAGCTGCCCCTACAGTTACTTGGTTCTATTGGGCTTGGCTTCAGACCAGCTTAAGTTGCATTGCTGCAGACTCAACACCAGGGTTTAATGTCTCAAGCATATGTATCCCCAACAAGAAAAATTTATCATACTGATTAAAATTCCTAAGACTGATCAATCTGCAAAGTGAAGTTTGTTATAGCCCTAACAATTTAATTAATGCTTTTCCAATGTATTAAAGTTGTTTGTTCTTCATTCAACCATAAAATTAGGTGGTTCAATAAAGAGTAAATTCGAATTCATGCCAATTTTCCTCGTCTCCTCAAGAAGTTCGCAAAGAAAAAGAGAAGAAAATGCATCGTAAACGTGAGCAGATAAAGAAACAAATTTCATTCATAGTAGCATTGATGCACTGCTTAACATATCATATACTAGTAAGGTTTAAGAAGACCATAAAGCAATTGCAACATTATTTAGTCTCTGCTTGTTCTTACTAACACAAGATCCCTTGAAATTCTAACAAATAATACCTTGAAGAACTCGTAGACATGGTACTCTGAGACTGAGTGATTCAAAGAGTAACGATCTGCAATGAATCGGTTCAGAGCTGATACAAAGTTTCCAAGAACTGAGAATGAAAGAAACAGAAGAAATATGCATCAGCACAACAATCAAAGCAAGCTTGAATAGAGAATTAAAGATTATTGCACAAGCAGTTTATAATTATCATAGGATCAGACCCATAAGTAGTCACACAACCCCGGAAAATAGTAATTTTATGAAGTGAAATAAAGAAGTAAGACACAAGCAATCCACCCAAAATATTAGTAAATGGTTCACTTCTTGATGAAAATAGCATCCCAAATCCCCAAAAGAAAAAAAAATAATAATGGTAACTGTTTCTATTTTGCTAATGTTGGTGTAGGCTTATTCTTTGCACACATATTGATTATTGACCAAGTAACAGTGAGGAATTAATAATTCCACACACAACTTTACTACATAATGACTTCTACATGTAGATGCAAAACTGGGGGAGTTCAATATATGTCTGTATACAAGGGTTAGAGAAATACCCTCGTCAACATCAACAGCAACAACAAATTTTTCAGGCAATTGTTGTGGTGGGAATCCAATGGGGCTTCGCCCGTGATATGCACCACCGCGACCGTTCAACAATCCAGCACCGGATCCGTGTTCAAGAAGACGGTCGGTGTCAGGACCGCGAACTAGCTGTGGCAGGCCCGGAACAAAAGCCCGAGTCTTCTGAAACGCATTAGCACCATTAGTAGTTGTATTATCATCAACCCCTTTACGATTGTCAGAGCAACCCTTGAGAATCAACCCATTGATTTGTCTTCCATTTTTCCGCAACAAACCACCATTACCCACCAACGACCACTCCTTCCCGACAGACGAAGACCGCCCAATTGTGTTGAAAAAAGCTTGCTGGTGGCGGTGAAGGTATAATTCCTTGGAGAATAACGGGTCTAGGGAGGCGGTGGGTGCCATAAATCGACAACCCCAGTGACGGTGGTGGTGGTGGTGGTTCTGATGGAACAATGAGGTTAGTAAGGAAACGCTTTTTTGCCTCTTTATCATAACGATCTTTCTCCAACTAGTCCCAGCATCTAACACAATCTTTCCATATATATATATATATATATATTTATATCTATATCTATATCTGTATATATAAAAACCTAGCTTCCAAAATAGAATTGGAAAAAAGGAACAAAATATTAGGAATGCAATTGAACAGGGTATGATCTATGATATGGTGTGATAAACCTCCACCTCCAACTACAACTCCATTTCACAGAAATTGAAACGAGATTGAAACAACCAACGACAATAACAAGAAGGGATTTGCTGAGGAAATCGAATATACGAATTTCAAGATTATAAAATATGGATATATCCAACCGAATAAGCAGTGAAGTAGATCATACTCGCCTTATAAAAAAATATCTGGTTAATTAATCAATTAAGAATTTTTAAAAAATAGAAAGAGATTCGCAGCCCTAAAATAGTGTAAGTTGAACAGAACAGGAAAGAATAGAGACGGAGATAGGAATTTAAGGTAAAATAAATATAAGAATGCAGTCAATATATACGTACATATATATAGAGAGAGAGGGATCGGAGAGATGCCAGTCAAAAAGTTGCAGAAGATACCAAGACGTACATTATTTAGGAGTGTATTGAAATAGTGGATGAAAAAAAAGTAGAAGAATCTATTGTCCGTTTAATTTTTCTGGTTCATAATTTATTTATTTATTGGCCGAAGCGAATATTTTGCCTTCATTTCCGATTTTAGTTTAAATCACGTTTTGTTTTCCTTTACTTTTCTGAGGTTGCTTTTATGGGTCCTCGGGATGTCAATTCCTGTCCCTTTCTACTCTAATTTTTTTTTAGGTAATAATTTATTAATTTATTTTTAAAAAATTCTAAAAGTGAGTTTGTTGGTAGCCCCACTTTTTCTCCAGTCCTACACTTATTTAAAAAAATTAAATTTTTTTTTTTTTGAAAAGTAAAAATAAATAATAATATTGTTATAATTCAAAGAGTAAACTACCATAAATAAGGAGTATTGTTTCATAACATGATGACATTCATTATTCTCTGTTTTTTCTTAATTGACATTTATTATTCTCAAACTTCAGACTAAAAGGAGGAATCAAATAAGTAAATATGTTGTATTTGGGAGTATGGATAAGTTTCTGAGATTAAAAATTAAAACGAAAAATTATTTTAAAATTTAAATTAAATTTTTTTTTTTTTTTCATTCTAATTTCAGATTCAACACTTTATCAGGAAATTAGATTAATTTTATTTTTTCATTCTAAATAGTTGGCAAAAATTAGAAAAATGAAAGAAAAATAAGACATGGTTTCAAAAAAAAAAAACAAAAAAATAACTTTTTTATAAGGAAATTAAACGGAAAAAAAAATAGAAAAAAAAAATTTTAAAGGGGGCATTATATGAATATTTTTGACATGAAGGTTTAAGAGCCAGTACAGCTCATAAAACGCTACAAATGATCAATGCAAACACAGCGGCAACTGCAATAACTGAGTTCAGATTTCTTCGAGCAGCCGACGAAGTGGTGGGTTTTCGAGTGAGCTCATGCTTTCCCAGGTCAATCATGATCCCAAATCGACACGTCCCATTTCGTGGAGTTGGATCAATAGTGGTGGTGACACCCAAGTTAGAGAAATTGCAAGATCCTTTCTGCTGATTCATGGTCTGATAATACGCGTTAAAAGCATATGAAGCATTGGTCCTAACATCAAGACCACCACAACTCGACCCTTGTCCAAGACTTGTGCAATCCGCATAAGTACATGCAGTGTTGATGCTCTCTGGCAAATTGGGGTCCAAAATATTAGCTCCAGGAGCCATTATACACCATTGCCTAGCCAGATACCTCACCCCTTTCGCCGCCACAAGACTTCGATTATTACCCAAATTCAGAGGGTACTTGATTGCTCCATCGAAGTAAAAGACGCCCCAATGCCTCTCAAAATTTCCAGGATCAATGCTCTTGGCATCCTCGTCAATGAGACCAAAAAAATAAATGTCAGGTGGGGTTGACCTTTTTGGGGTACCCTGTCCTCCAATTATACGGTTGATTAGACCCTGATTGAACTTACGGGCATACTGCAAGTTTGCATTAGGATCACCATCACTTGGCCACCCAACTTCTCCTATGATGACAGGCATTGATGGGAAGCCATTTTTTTCTAGTGCCCAAATGAGTGTGTCGTAGTTGGCGTCGAAAACATTGGTGTAGGAGATTGGGCCGTCCACAACGGGGGAAGAGGTGCCCGAGAAGAAGGCAAAGTCAATGGGGAAATGGGTGTCTGCATATAGACTGAGGAATGGGTAGATGTTGATGGTGAGGGGAGAACCACTGTCACTTAGGAATTTGATGATGGAGATCATGAGAGTCCGGATATCGGATCGGAAATCACCGCCTGAGGGTAAGCTGCTGCTGTCCGACTGGTACACGTCAGCGTTTAATGGGACGGTGACCTTCACCTGCCGGCCTAAACCGGCTTTGATCAGGGCAGCTTGAATGTTCTTGAGTGCCGGAAATGTTGTTTGTAGGAACTTGTCTTTGTAGGGCTTTAGGAAAGGTTCATTGCCGACTGCCACATACCTGAAATTTAAAATTTTAAAAAGCCTATTCTGTCAATTTAACAAAATTTTTAAAACTATTTGAATTGACTAACAAGTTCCTGAATTAATTACAAAAAGAACAATAATCTCAATATAGAATGCACTGTGTTGTTTGGAAGCTTATCAACATGCAAAAAAGTAGTGTGGTTGTAAATTGGTCCATTAAACAGCATATATATATATATATAGCATGTTGTTTGTTGCTTAAGTAGTGGTCTTCTTTTGCGTGGAGGGGTTGCTTTGTACAGGTTTCGTGGATTAGTTAGAGACAAAGGCTTGCGTGGAGGGGTTGCTTTGTACAGATTTCGTGGATTAGTCGGGGACAAAGCCCCGAAAAACCAAATTAATATATATATATATTTATAGTGCTATTCTAATTTTTGCTGATGATGCTTTAAAAAAAAAAAAAAAAAAAAAAAAAAATTTGTTGCTTATGAATTAATTAAGAAAGAGGAAATGACTGACCTTATATCAACCCCACTCTTGGAAATATAGGAGGAAACATTTTGGGACACCCATTGTTCAGCAGCACCAACACTATTTGCAAGTGGTGCTAAGAACTCATTGGGTATTCCAAGCATAACCTGGATACCAGAATTGCCAAGAGCCTTCAATGGTCCCGCCTCGGCTTCAAAGAGCTTCACTTTGTCGACGCCATTGTCCTTCATCAACTTCACCACTATGTTGGGTGAGAGAGGATGCGTTGAGCGCGTTCCCCAGTTGAATGCCAAGCCTGCCACCGCTAAACCTTTACAAAGTATGAAGAACAAAAAGAACCTAAACAAATCCATGTTTTTTCTTAATTGATTTGTGTCTTTTACATGTCCAATATTTTCTCCAACTCTGTCACTAGCTATGTATATGTATATGATGAATTGAGTTGTTTGAATATAATGGAAAGAGGAATGTCCTGAAAGGAAGGGGAAGGAACTAACAAAAATTCAGCAAGGAACTAGATTCCAAGAGGTAGCCCATCAACAAAATCAATTTATTTTATATATATATATATGCAGACATAGAGAGAATCTGTGAAGAAAGGAATATGGTGAACGTGTTGAGGAGTAATTGTGATGATATATGCTTTGACCAAAAACCCATACAGAAGGAATGCACCTTTTCCAAACCTGGATCTTTCTCCAGACTCGTAAAAAGTTGCAAGGAAAGTTTTTAAGATTTGGTTAGCTCTATAAAAAATGATTCCATTTATTCTAAGGGTTCATTTAGCATGCAATGTGTTTTAGGCATTATGTTTTTGGTCAATACCAAAATAATGTTTTGTTGTAGAAGTGTTTTGGGTAAAAATGGGAACCATATTTGGTAACAAAAATTTATTTTGGGAAATTCAAAAATTTACTTCGCTATAATACCAAAATACACAATATTACCAATTTGGTGATATGGGTTTGGGCAAAAAAATCTCATATGTTATGAACTATTCCAAACTAAAATTATTTTGGGAAATTTAAAAATTTACTTTAGTTCATTTGCTATAATACCAAAATATACAATATTACCAATTTGGTGATATGGGTTTGAGCAAAAAAAAATATCATATATTATTAACTATTCCAAACTAAAATATGGACCCAAATTTGAATACCAATATTAGAAAAACAATATCATAACGCATGCCAAACGAATCCTAAACTTTTGAGTTTTTGAGTGATATGAAATTATATTAGTAATTGTTTCGTAAGCCTAGGTACGTAGTGCAAAACAAATGTATAATATAAGACGAAGTGGATAATAAAAAAATAAGAAATGCACTATTTAATCTTTTGTCCATCAAACTTTATAAATGCAAGATCATAGCCTTCCACACTCTTCTTTCTTACAAAAGCGTTCTTGTTTTTTGTCTTCTAAAATTTAAATGACAAAAATGCTATTATATCTCCGCTCTTATTTATGCATTAGGGATAATAGTGTCATTTCAATTTAAAAGTAGTACAAATTTCACAAAGGGGAGAGCAAATTTCCCTAAAAATTTATAGGTCTGGATTGTTCTCGACTTTTGTAATTAAATAGTTTTAGGTTATGTTTGGCGGTATGCTCTAATTCCATCAATTTCATCTTTAAAGCTCCAATTTGATGCCGCCAAATAATAGCCTTAAAATAATTACAGAGAATGTAACAAATGGAAACAACACAAAATGCATAAATGTGCCTTTTTTTTCAACCAACTATTAGTTCCCATACACAACAATGCCCAATGGGTGTAACTATTAGTTCCCATACACACACCATGGGAGCACCGATCCACAACCGAAAGTACCCGAGTGTGCCACACCACTCCCATTCCATTTATGTTTAATGGAGGAATACAATTTATGTTAAAATTTGCTATGAAGTGTTCCCGCGTTAGAAACCCAAATCTGAATTTTAACAGACTTTTTATAATTTTTAGAACCTAAATAAATTATAATTTTTTTAATAATAAATTTTGAGAATTTGTTTATACGAACTTCTATACATCTTAGTTTTTGAGTTTTTAATTTTTAATTTTTTTATACTTATTATGAGTAATCAACCTAAGATCAATCCAATTTATTTAGCCAAAGTTCAAGTGCTCAACCATCTTATACCTTGGATTAAACTTGGTATTGCATCATTTATACTGGCAAAGACTAAGGGTACATTTGAAACAATCATTGAAGTAATAGGCTGATTTAGATCAGTAAGAATCATTCCAAGTAATGTACAACATAGCTTCAGTTTATCTTTCAACAATCAGTAAGAATAACTCTTATCCACATTGGGTTGTTCCTCAATTTGGTCTCGGGTCAAAAGGACACTACATCTGATGTTCAACTACCACACTGAACTGCATCTAGTCTTGTCCTCGTAAAATTTGGTTTCAACAAGGTATAAATTTTTCTTCTTTTACAAAGTGATGCCATAATATCTAAGTCATCCAAGTCTGAAATTACAAGAAAATAGGTCGTTTTCATCTTTTCCTTCTCGAAATGTTCTGTCCACTGCAGAATTCTCTGTAAACCTTGAAAGGAGAAATCATTAAAAGAGAAATGCAGCCAAAACGCCGTAAAAGCAAAATTGAATGTCCACCAGAGTGCAATAATGGATCAGCTAAATATGACATGTCGGCTTCCAGATGCACTGCAATCCCATGGAAGTTGATGAAGTGGCAATAAATTTTTTCTATGGCAACAAACCATTCAATTGCATGCTGAAAAGATCACCAAGAGCTCCACGAACATTCATCTGAACAAATGGAGAGCCAATCAGATTAGTAGAAAAAGCGCTTTACAGATGGAATGCTGAAACTGGCGCATAGGAGCGCCCTAATTAATAAATACAAGTTGAGGAATTATCAATTGGGTCCCAGTTAAGATATCCCGTCTGCACAATCTATCCAAGTCTTTTTGCACGAATTTCACAGACCTATGTGAACTTTTAGATGACTGAACTGATTCTAAAGAGGAGGACTGGGATTGGCTCTCCAATAGGCAAATCCGATGCAATGAATTCAAAAGCCACTACCCCAGTTTTGGCCCCTATTAATCAAGTGTGCACAGAAGGTAGGCATGGATAGATACTCAAGAGTTTCTATTATTTGAACAAAGTGGCTACACCTCAAAGTTGAAGGCGGTTCCCACATGACAGCCTAGATGAAGTACACAAAAGTCAAGATTTCCAGGCTTGCTTAATTTGATGTTTTAGCTCCAATATTATTTGCTAAATGATTTAAGCCACAAACTTGCTGTAACTATATATATCTCCTAAGCTGGTTGGATTTCGGCTTAAACTGGATATCAGTGTAAGCTTTTAAGCATGAAAAAGATATCTCAGTAATAGCAACTGTTCCATATGCCCTAAATTTATGGCAAGACTTTTCTAACACTATAAGGTGAGTATTACGAGCAAACAAATCATCGGATATGACTGATGGAATGACCAAAGAACTTGGTCCCTACAACTCCAGGTATTCTCCATACATCAGCACAGAAAATAAAGTAACAGAGAAGAGAGAGATTTTGAAGAAAAAAAGGGCAAATATTTAACAAAAAATATCCTTTTTGGGGGAGTGAGAATACCTGGTCACTGCATACAAGTTTAGTAATCAAAGGATAGAACTCTCTCAGGTGTTTTCTGAATATCCGGTTATTCATCAAGCACATGCCTTTAAGCACCTGAAATACGAAAAAGAAAAAGAAAAGGTATATTTATAGTTCCCATAGTTCATTACAATAACAGGGTAAGCAGTTATAAATTGCAATATGGTTTTGCTAAACTGTAGTCAGTAAATATATAATTGCAAAAACCAACGGCTCTGTGGCATAGCGGTATCAGGCCTTAGTGGAGGCATGTGTGTGTGAGTACCAACTATGAATATATATATATATATATATATATTGAAGAAACAAAGGATCTAGCCAAAAAGAGTTTGACCCACTGAGAGCAAAGGAATATTATTTCACAGAGATTCACTTCACCTGAAAAGCTTAAAAAACACCAAGTTGACAAATAACAAAGGTCCTCATCAATCAAGGATGATGGGAGGACTGGGGTATAGACTTGACAGTAGGCATAACTTCTTTGGCATTATTTACACAATGTGACTACCCTTCTCAAAAACCACATTCTTACGCTTTATAACCAGGCTTGATAAGCTGAGCTTTTACAACTTCACCAAGCAATAGTCCCTAATTTTTTTATGATCCAAATGTCAAATGTAGACGAATATTAATGGAAGAGAAAATAGAACCTCCTTTACTTTGGTAGTAAATGGTCTTCATTTATATCTAGAATTGAAACCCTAGATCATAGAAGGATTGGCTTTGGTCCAAAAAGAGTGATGGCCTCCCACCCTTGAGTTGTAGGTTATGATGTCTCTTCTTTGAATGTCAGGCCTCGTTCCGAGTTCTGAAGGAATTTGGAGCTTTAAATACAAAAATAGAAGCCTTGCATGAAGGCATTAATTTTCAAAGTCAGTTCCAGAGATTTGCCAATCCATTAAGGTGTGAGATAAGAATGCAGCCTTTTTAAGCAATCAAGTATTCCTTTAGGCGGTAAACCAAGTACTTGGTCTCTATAAAGCCGATGACAAGTTCAAATGGGTCAAGGAAAACTATTTTCCTTTTTGTATGGCTTTCTTGCACTGTTTGTTTCTGGTGGTTATTTATTATCTTTCCTCTTCTCTTTTTTCACTTGAAGTATTCCTCAGCCTTCCTCTATGTTACTTTTCCTTCTCCTTCTTAATGTCATTCTCCTCATTTCTTAAAAAAAAAGGGTTGGATAGAAAGACCAATATCTCTTTGAACGGTGTAACCATTCTTATCCAAGTTTATAAAACCAGCATAAACACAAATGGATAACAGTTCAAGTTTACTCAAATTAGGAAGCAAGATTTCCTCTTTGAGAAAAATTTAGGTGTTTTATCTTTCTATTTGGACTTTTTCTTTCTTATAGAAGAAATACAAGATAGAAGGAATACAAGAGAAATATGTAAAGGCTTGAATGAGAATGTAAGAAAGGGTTATATTCTGACATCTCGACACCCATGCATTTATATTAGTCAAAAATATAATTTACAATAATTACGTGGTCAAATCCCACTAATTACACCCTCAAATCCCACTATTCTAATTTCTAGGCTAACATATCTCAGCTAACACTTATGCTCTGATGTAAAGAAAATTATGTGCTTTAGAAGATTTTTCATCCTTCTTTTCCTTTTATCTTATAGATTCTGGTTTCTGGAGAGGGACAAAGAAATTAGGTGGCTACATATTTTAAGTTTATACATGATTCAAATGGCCAGTAGAAAATATTTAATAATGTAACAAGCAGCTAATGAATGAAAATTACAAACAAGCAAAAAGCTACCAAGTAATATACCTTAACGATGATTGGTGAACGCAACTCTAGAACTCGATGAATATCCATATTCGTAGTCTCTCCAACACTGCACTGAAAGTCAGATGCCTCCTTCAGAACTTGTCCACAAAAAGACACTAGTTTCTCTTCTGCTATTCCTTCAAGTTTATCTTCTGCACTAGAATGTTCTGTGAAACTAGAATCATTTTTAACTGAAGTATCATCCACGTTCTGAGAAACATTGTTTTCAATTTGTCCTCTGTCATAATTAATTCCTGATGTCGTCTTCTGTAAAATATCCAAATAAATGCAAGTTCCAGCTAATTCCTGGCGAAGAAGATTCAAAGGCGGCCTGCTAGACAATAAAAATAAGTAACAGCACAAGATTCTCACAGTTCAAGCCTCAAGGATAACAAATTTAATGGCAAGCAGTGGAAAAGACGATGAAGGTTATAAACAAGTATGAAAGCTACCTCTCAGCAGGAATGTGGTGCATACGCAATCTGAGGTTGGTATACGAATTATATGATGCAGCAAACTCCAAAACAGAGAACAAAATATCCATTACAGTGATCTTTTGTGGTACCTTCAACTTGTTCCAGTATTTCTTCTGCATATTTAATAGACATCAATTAGAATGCTCTTCCTTTCTCATAAAAAAGTAAAGAATTTCTCACTCTTTTTTGAGCCATACTTTAGGTAGCATTCGGATGAGCTTTCTAACATTTAAAGTGCTTCAGTGGGCATGCTTTTACAGGAAGAACTTCATTAAAAAAAACTTAAGAAGGCCAGAGATGTTTGGTGAATGTATTCATTTAAAAGTTCTTAAAGCATAAGAATAGTTTTCAGTCAACAGAATTACGCTTTATCCACAATATTTAGATACTTTACATTTGATACAAATAAATGTAAATACAAGCTTGCTGCAAATGATTTAATATATTTTTTGATAATCCACTCATAAAATAAATATAAATGAGGATAATAGATGAGTTAGCTATATTATTACGTAAGGGTGTAGGATTCACCCCCCTAAAATGGAATAATCTATCATCCTTTCTGAAACAATACAACTTGACTCTCCCTCCTCTGTGTTGTGCTACAACTGTCCCCCTCTAAAGACCCAACAAAAAAGAGAGAAGGGGTGTAAAGATGCCTAAACAACAAAGAACAAAAGCTGCTGAATGCAGAAAAGATCCATTAAATTCTTAATGTCTTTATTCTTTTCTTTGCCAAGTGAGACTGTAATCAACAGTCCACATCATCCAATACATCGAATGAGAAAACTCTATAAATTATGCATAATAGTATATGGCTAGATGCATCCAGATCCTCACACTATCAGATTTTTACGCAAAACGACACCAACATATGCATAAACTGAACTTTGGAGTGGCACCCCTACACATGGAGAAAGAGAGAGAGAGTTGCAGAAAGAGAAAGCATGATACACCCACAGCACAAAAGCTCTCACAAGCCAAGTCCTGCAGTACAACTTTGTCCGGTCACCCAAAACAGCATGCCCTAAAACCTAATGGCTTAGATATCTACTTGTCGCGTTACAAGCATAATCAATGAGACAAGGCAATCATTCTTGAAGAAGAGGGAAATAAAAGCAAAAGTATAGGATAAGAGAACAAAATTATGGATTTTTTTATTTTTTTTTTATTTATTTTTTTTGGGGTGGATAAAGACAACCATAATTAATTTTGGAGAAATCATAACTTACTTAATTTATTTCAAAAAATCCTACGTAGAAATAGAATGGAAATGGATGAAAGGAGGAGGTCTAATGGATTCAAAGCAAATAATATAGTTTTGAGTGAGGACTAGAAAGTGATGAGCAAGAAGCTATTCTAGGAGAAACTGAAACAGAGAGAACGGAAGGAAAAGGAAGAAAACGTGAGAGAATGAAGGTTGAAGTTCAACCAGAAGTGGAAGAAACAAAAAGATAATGGAGGAAGAAGAAGAAAAGGAGAAACATCCTGCATCTCCTCTTTAACTCCTCTGCAACATGGCATGGTTAGGGTTTGTAGTTATTAAAAAAAAAAGAAAAAAGTTGCATAACTTATAGTAAATTATAGGAGCACTATTGTGATATAAAATTCATCAAGTAAGCGTATCATCTAGCATACCGAGAAACTGATCTGAAAACTAATCCTTATAGATTGCACTAAAAGGACTTTGGGACAGTTGGGCTTCCGGATTCCAGAAGAGACCATTTGAATAAATTCACTGAACACCCACATTTGTTCGAGAAACACTTTTTAAGGCTTAGAGATCCTTCTAAAACTTCCTAGAAGATCCCCAAACCACCTTATTTCGTTCACAATTAAAAGAAGGCACTACTCATACGATTTCTACACCATCCAAATGATTTTTCTATTAAACTCCCTCTCTTTCTCTCTCATATATATATATTTTTTCTCTAATAATATTTCTTTTCTTTTCTTTTCTTTTTTCCTGGGAGAGTTTGGCGGTGCCGCGGTGAATTAGATATGTTTATTGTTTCATTTATTTATTTTCTCTTGGTGGAAGGGGGGTTGCGGAGAATTAGTTTGCCACCCTCAGCCTACCAACCCTCCCTTCTGGGTGCCAGCTGAAATCAGGAAAGCAACATGAAGAAGAGGAAATCATTAACATAAACAAAATCATTTAGAAAAACAGATAGATGCTGTAGCATGATGCAGCTTTATTGTCGGAAGAGATTGGCCTTATAAATGTAATAATAATTTATTACATTAATTTATTACATTAATAAATGTAATAATAATTTGAAGGACTGTTTGATACACAGCGATAAGAGATTAACTAAATATATAACATGAATTAGAGTCGCACCTGAATACTATCAATGGCACCGAGGAGTAGTAATTGAGTGATGCATTTGCTCCTAATGGTTCCCAGCAAGGGACTTTCCTCTTCATCTTGGGCAACAGGCTCCACAGCATCAGGAGACTGAGGTGGCATTAAATCAAGACAACAAGAAAAGAGAAACACCATGTAACTTCAAACTTCATTCCAGAAAGAGGAATATGTAGATAATATGTTTTACACTCAAGGCATGAGCATGGATATTTCTAAAATTAAGTAATGAGGAATTGCAGTTATCAGTCAGCCAATATGACACAAAATCTCACAAGGTACAGCTGTACCACATTTTTAGAAGTAGAACCACTCACGCACACAAAAGCAATAGAGAATGCACCTTGAAAAATTACTTTTCTTTGTTAGATAGAAACAAGATTAGCAGAGGAGCAGAGAAGGGAAAAAGAATTTCAGTGGTTGCATGATTCACAAGAAAACCCGCCATTAAAATACCACATTTAGTGTCATGATGATGAGAGACAAGTAGATTTCCTCGAGGAGATAGAAGAGAAAAATTAAAACATTCTCAACCACTGAACTTAGCCCCAAAAAAAATAAAAAAATCCAAGTGAGATCAGAGAGGAAAGGAGTACAAGTATCTGCAGTGGTGCATTTTAGCTCGTGCAAATGACATGATGTGCGGAAAATCGTGAAACTCGTATGTTTTTCTTGGTTACATAACTGGATTTTCTACCATGTTGATACTTTCTTAGGATGAGTGGATGCGGAAGGGATTCATTCTGTCAAAGAGACCTCCGCTCATATTGCCCAGACATTCTTAAGACAATGACAAAAAATGCTTCAATTAACAAAAATATTTTTCCCTCGCATTTCCAAATCAGATCCAACAAAAATCCCTTTATAGCCTTTCTAGCCTACTAGCCATGCTAATGACATTTCTATAAAGAAAAGGAGGTACAATAGGTAAAAGCCAAATATATATATATAAAAGAAAAACAATTCCCATCATGACAGAAGTGCTCATTCAACCCAGCCATCTTCTTGCTACCCATTGGTTTCCAAAAGTCTAAGGCTGTCAACTTACCACCTAAGTTGCATGGATTTGGGAAAACATTTTTTTTTGTTTTTTGGGTAAGATAAGTCAATTAGAAGAGCGTTCAAAAGGGGAACGCGTCCCTAATACAGAAAACGAAAATTGATTTGGGAAAACATATTGGGCATCCTTGCTTACTTCATATACTAGCTCTCTAAAATTTGGACATAAAGAACAAAGGTACGTAGTTAGTTTAATTCAATTCTCATTTAGTACACCTACGCTAAAATAAAGTATCTATATGATGTCCTGCAATAAGAAAACAATATCTCTGGCCTAGGTTTGCTAAATTTGATAAAACCAAGTACAATATGAATATAGATATATGTGTGTGTATTAAAAAATTGCTAGGCATTTAACAGGGAAAAAAATAATTCTAGAGGAACTTTGAGAAAACTGGAAATCTGCTCTAGCATGCTTTTCTCACTGAAAAGCCATGAAAAATTACAGAAATGTAGTATTGAGATCAATACATGTACTACTATTAGTAACTACAAGAAAGTTACTTGCACAATGAGTAAACAAAAACAATATTAGCGAGTAAGATTACAAGGTATCAAACTGAAATTAATCAGATAATGTAGAATTGCAACACCATAATACCTTGGATGGAGAAGATGGCACCAAAACCTCCGAAGCATTGTTTTTAGGTTTAGAGGTAAAACTTCTAACAAAGAGGTTGTCCATCATATTTCCCATAATTCTTTGACCTATTGTTTGATTCCGTTGAAGACCTCCAGCTTCAACAGGTTTCTGAGATCTTCCAGAAGGTGATGGTAGGCCTACAGATAAAAGACATTTTAGGTTTGCTATTAAATGAATTGCAACTTGTGCAGTTTCTAAGTTATTAGGATTACTCCATAAAGTATTCAAATTTACAAGTACTTATCTAAAAGATCTAACCTTCAGAACCCTCTAAATCCACTGCCAGCCCCATTAATTGATTGTGATCACCAGTGTTAGGGGCCAAAGCGTAAGTGTTCCCATTGTCACTGAGCCTATGCTGATAATTATCGAGTGACTCATTGTCAACAGGCTTTATCTTAGGACTGTCACCTGTACTGAACTCTAGATCTCTGGTCAACACTGTACGATTTGCAGGGCTTTCAAAGCCCAAAGCATTGAGCAGCTCAAGAGGTTGTGTTGTGTATGAAGCATCTCTGATCCACAACAGTAAGAATCAATAACATCACTGTTACATGTCATAATCAAATAAGAAGAGATGCACACCTTATGCTTTTCAACAAGGTATCCCAGTCACTATCACTGAATTGGTGTCCTCCAACTTCAATGAGATGCACCAATGCTCCCAAAGAGATTGAAACCACCGCCTGATCTGTCTTTTTGGCGCAATCTAACAACAAACTCAGTAGTGGAGGCAGCATAAAACAAACCTCCTAAATGAAGCAAGAAATATATTTTGTCAAAAAATTATATTTTAAAAGTAACTAATTACCATTGATTGATTTCATAAAATTATAAATGCTATTACAAACGAATATATGAGAATTTGTATTTCTGCTAATAACATGGTATCATTTGGTTGCAACCTAATCATACACATAGCTGTTAATATCAAAGAGTGAAGATTAAGCCAAATATTAAGGCCTGAAGAATTCATGTTGAAAAGCCAATGAATGAAATGACAGAATTTTTTCTGCCACAGGACACATTAATCATATACAAATATATATATATATATATATGTATACATTGATAACTCGACAAGAGAATTTCATTTGAAAACTTCAACTTGCAGCATGATAGAATGGAAAGTCAATCAGTATAAATATGCAGTACAAAAATACACAAAATAAACGTATGAACATGAAACAAGGATGCTCTACCACCAGTTACGGAAAAATAAAGATACACAATAATGTTCATGATATGGATACTTGATCAAGCATTGAGGATACCTTGTAAAAAGTGTTGAAAAGGTTACACAACAACTGAAGCGAATGAATGCTAGTTTCGCGAAGCCACTCATCTCCAGAGGATATCAAACTCTCTTTTCCAGCGTGCCTCACATGATCAAATATGGGAAACAGGACGCGATGGAAAATGTTCTCCCAAAATGACGTTGAGAACTTGCTCCCTCTCTCATTCAACAAATCAAACAAGACCTCAAGTGCGCAGTTTCTAACCTCTAGCCTTGAATCAGAGGTGAGGTCAGATAAACCAGCCAGCATTGGGAACCAATAATGCTCAGTCACATCATAAGTTGTATCTGCACTGACATCAATGGGCTTCAAAGCACCACCTGGTATGAGGCCCTGAAAATGAAAAACACAAAAAAGCTCTTATACTTCGTTTGGTTGGAGGGATGGAAAAAAGGATGGAAGAGATAGGGGAAGGGATGGATGAGGTATCCCCAAGGAAAGGAAGGTGTCTTTCCCATTTTTTGTTTGATTGAATGGAATGGATAGTAGAAAGGATGAATGGAGTGTTGGAAGGAAGGGAAGGAGAGTTTTCATATTCTTTTTACCAATACACCCTCATTATATAAAATTATAAAAGGTAGATATTTATTTCAAAATTTTTGAAAAGGTCAAAATTGTAAATTACAAATTTATAGGTAGATATGCCTTCTTTCTCTCATCTCTTCCCCCCAAAAGTGGGCAGATAGAAAACAATAAAGGAAGGACGGATGAAGCATCCCTCCTTGTTTCCTCCCTCTCTCTTCCCTTCCCTCGAACCAAACATGAAAATGTTTATCCATCCCCCTTCAATCCTTCCCTCCAACCAAACATAGCATTAGAGTTCCATTTGTTTCAATATAAAAAATTTTAAAGAAAAATTTCTCAATACAAAGGAATTTTCAGGTGCAAAGAGATTTTCCCTAATGCAATCCAAATAGACAGTAATTTCTAGCCAACCATCAAAGAAAAATATCCATGATTCACCACTAAAGCCTAGGCTTCAGTGGTATGTCCTTCACCTCCCCAAAGGGAAGGTTGAGGGTTCAAGCCCCAATGGGGGTATGTGTGTGAATATAATTGCCTATTAAAGAAAATTCCACAATTCAAATTTCCTGAAAAAACATTACCCAATCAAATCACCCAATAACTATTTTCCATGAAAACAAATGGAGCATTAATAGAAATGTGGACATCAGTTATTAATGCTATGCCACAGAAACTTATCTTCGAAACTTCATTCCGAATTTTATATCTTCCATACAAAACATGAGCATATCGAATCAGCCAGAATTAGAAACTTAGTGGACAACCATGCTAGGAAAAGGGAAAAAGGTAAAAAAGTAAAAGAAAATATTGCCAATTATGCCCTCATCGTGATTCTTTTAATCTTTAGCATCCTTGAATCATGACAATAATGTAAATATAACAAAATAGTGTTTGTTGATCAAAAACCAGGAAATGTGTCTTTCTGTGCTCATATATATATGTACTCAAGTGCCTATGTATTCATGTAAATATAAGTTAATATTTTACCACAACAAACGCATCAGTTGAAAGTGTTCCTCACCATAGTATAATTTTGGTCGTCCTCTTTATCTCTTACCTCCTCTTTTATCTCTTACCTTATATGCTAACTAATCTCACTCTACCTACCAGCGCATCATAGGTCTTCATTGTCTATGTCTATATCATCTAAGTCTATTTTCTCTTATTTTCTCACTACTGGGCGACATGCCTAATTTTTTCTCACTTGTAACCCTATCTCTTCTAATCTCTCCAAACCATCCATCTTAACATTCTCATTTCCACTACATGAAGGCATTGCTCAAGCCTAGCATTCCACCCCATAGAGAATAAGAGACCTAATAACTCCTATAGAATTTCTTTTTAACCTAATTGTGATTCTTTTGTTGCATAGAATGCTACTAGCTTGTCTCCATTTTATCCATCCTCATCCAATTCTATTAGTTATATCACCATCTGTTTTTCCATCCCTTACTATTATCAATCTTAAGTATCGAAAGTGGTTATTTTGCGTAATCCATTGGTTTTGCAGCTGTGATCATTATATTATCAAAATTTGAGTCTTTATTAAATTTACATTCCATATTCTCAGTTTTGGTTCAATAATTTTCAATCCTTTTGATTCTAATGCATTTCTCCACATTTCTGGTTTAATTGCCAAATTCGCTTTAGAGTATCCACTAGCATTATATCATCGGCAAATAACATGCACCATAGAATGCCTCCAATAAAAATGCTTCTTGTTATTTAATCTAAGATTATTGCAAATAAATAAATAAATGGATCTTATTGTATTTTACAAAATACATACACAACATAGGTCGAAGCATGGAAACAAAGCAACATCTTTGTCACAACCCACTAATCACGCAATAAAGACAGTCCATAGAAGAAACATAACGATGCACCAATCTTCTTAAAACTTCAGTTCCAACCACTTTACTTACTTAACGGGCTCTTATATTGTAGGCATGTGATTCAATCAATTCAAATTTGGGTTCAGAATGTAAATTCCCATGTATGGCAAGATGAAGCCAATAGAAGATAGGTAGTTCTAAATTAGAACAGGATGATAGAAGTCAGCTAAATGGTCAGGTCATTTTTATAGATTACTAGTAATCAGACTAATAAGGAGAAACTTGATTAGAGTAGAAGGCATTACAACTTATAAGGTAAGGATGGCATAAAACCTATGGATCAGGAGTATGCCCAAAGGCATTTGATTCATAAGAAAATATAACTACAGATAGCAGAATTAAACACTACTGCTGCTGCTACTAATAATTATAATAAAATGGACTCATGTAGCCAACCCAAGAAATTGAGACACAGCTTCATAAAAGTTCACATTAAAAAGGTAAACAAGCCACAATAATCAAATTCACTGGAAATGACATCTGAGTTCATGAGAGTGATAACCTATAAATTTATAACAGATATTAAATTTCTTTTTCTGTTCTTTCTTGTATTATCACTCATCATTTTGATGTACATGTTATCACCAACCACCTAAAAACAGTACTTTTAAGCATAAGGTGGTTCTAGGAAACCTTTTACTCTAGAGAAGCCCTAATACCAATGTAGGAAAATCAGTTACGTTTAGGAACCCTGTTAGCAGTCAATGTCACTGCTCCCTGAACACCTAGTGTCATTATTATGTCATCAAAACAACATTCCATATATTCTTCGCCCCATCTGTTTTAGTAAGTTAGTATTTTTAAGTATCTCTAGACAATACTAGCTTGGAAGTTGCCAATGCTGTCATAGTACAGAAGTAATGGCATCTGTTGGATTGGCTATGGTCTTGGATTCAACTCTTTGAATTACCTATAAATTATTAAGTTAGAAGTTAATCCAATTAGTCAAGTCCAAGAAGGAACTATGTTATCAATATATGGGACACTGAATACTGAATATGAGAAAGAAATATTACAAAAAACAAGCAATCTAGTTTCAAGGAAATGACTTCTCTACAGAAAACTAAAACTGAAAACTGGAAAACAAACCTCTGCAAGACGGTCCTCGCATATGCGCAGGAGTGCAATAGCCTTCAAACTTATACGGTGGGAACTTTTATTGTTGGCAAACCCAATAAGACAGTTGACACAATCCATAAAGCAGTCTCCAACAACCTGATCAAAGTGCTCCAAGATAACTGCAATTTTTTTGGCATTAGACGCGGCGGATATGAAAAAATGAAGAAAAACACCAAAATATCATGGCAACAATACTACAGGAGGAAAAAAGGGGGAAGAAAAGAGGTTAGTTCTCACCCTGTTCTACATTTTCAAATGCACTTTCAACAATTGATTCCAATTCATCATCTGCAGCAGCTGTAAAAATCATAAAGACACTTCGCCAGCCAGACTTTATACTTCCAACTTTAGATTTTATCATCTGCAGTTGACACAAGCATAAGTTGACTTCTACCACAACTAATAAAAATTAACAACCAGCTGTCAAGTATCCAGTCGAGCAGACATACTTGAACAATGCAATCAACAATTAGCCTCCGTATAGATTCACTTCGACTATTCCGCATAAGAATCACAAATGGTTTTAAAATGTCATTCTGGAATGTAAAATTGGCTAGTTCAGCACGCTCCAAATATTTCATACCGAGTTGCCTAAGAGAATCTATGGCATACATAGCAATTTTCTCATCACGATGACTCCCAGCAGAAATAAAATGATTAGCCAGCACAGACCATATTCTAGCCCAAACCTGAAAAGAGTATAAAGAAACTTTTAATGCAAAAAATGCAGCATCAGGAAACTATTAAAAAAATAATAATAAATGCAATTTTACTGGAGGGAGACGGCTGTCTAATTCATCAGTTAAATTATTCACAGCTTATTTCAACGTTTTCATCATTCCAACAAAGACAGCCTGACAAAAAACAATTTTTTTTTTCCTTTCTTTTATTTTTAATAACTCAAGCAACAAATGTATTAACAGACACTTGTCGGAAACCTGTCTAGCGTACAATGCAATCACATAAAAATGCGTAACCTGATTCTGATATATGCATCGCTTAGAATTGTTTGTCAAACATTACATAAAACTTTTTTTCTCTAAAAAGTAGAATGAAACTAGTAAGTATATACCACACTGATATCGATGTTAATGTTGACAGCAAACTAGAACCAAACCCACCCACCCCCAAAAAAAACCCAACCCAAAATAAGAAATGTAAAATTGTAAAAATAGAAAAATTAGCACAACAGAGAGAACTCAACCACAACAAACATGTCCAGTACGAAAAGAGAAGGTAGTACGAATGTATAAAAATATATCAAGTAAACGAAATGATCATAACAATTACCATTCATGAAAAATATCTCATGAATTTCCATAAGAACATTTAGTTGATAACCAGTTCTGTTAATATTATTTATTTCAAATTTTTATGAGGAAAGACAAATTAACAGAAGAAAGAAAAAAGAAAGCAAAAATCAAGAGAAGTTACAAGTCAGGAAAACCAAAAACTATATTGAGAGAATAATTGAAATTTAAAGGAGGCCATTGTGCATTGGTAAAAGCTTGAGATGACAAACTTGAGGTCACTCATTAAGTCAGAGAATAGCAACTTCGTGCAAAAACAATATAGAATGTTAGATTTGTTTCCAGTCTTCCCCTCCCAGAACCCACTCAAGCAGGACAAGCACCGAGTAATGAACTTTTAATACTTAAAATTTTGAATAGATAGAAACAAGCTGATACTTAATAAAACCAAAAACGACACATATACTTCTATGAATATTAGTTAAAATTGCTACAAGAATTCATAGAACAATCAAGCAATTCTCTTGAACAACATATGCAATGAATGTCTTGTAGGAAATAAAATTACAAAATCAAACACAAGTCGTTTTTATCAACAAACACATGAAAAATTACCAATACGTTATTTTCAGAAGTTTTGGCAAGACTAACCTTGGGGTTATGTTTTCTTTTTCTTAGGTTCAGTTTATCTTGATGCCTGGGCAGTGGTATCAAATTCATTATTTGGGCTTGAAGATCAAATTCAGTAACTTCGTTGGGTAGAATTACAAATGGAAGTTTCATAACAGGGAGTTGGCATTGTTGGTGTTCTGTACAAGTTGCTCTTCAATCACTCTGCTGAGATGTTGGTTGTCAATGCCTTGTTGAACTTGTTTTTGCTTTCTGGTTTTTGGAAGTGGTTATTTTTCTGTTTCTGTTTCAGTCGGTTAGGACTTTGGGTAATTCTTTGTACAGTTCTTTGAGGGTTTCCCTTTTGTTTGCTGTTTTTGCTTGTTGGTTTAATAATATTTGACTAAGGAGAGAGAAAAAAAAATCACCAATATGTCATAAACAAATCTGACAACATTTTGATATGTAGTCAGGCATTTTCTCAATATGGTAACAAAAGATGGACCAGGAGTTTGACTTTAACAATTTAAAAGAAATGTTGCTCCAGTCCTAGATACTGGCCACCCCATTAGAAAATTTGAAACGCACCCATCATTTAACCATCAAGTATGATCGAATGTATCCGGACTTCTGATCCACACATTTCATTCCAAGGGCTTTAATTAAACATGCAGGTATTTCCAAAATTTTGTTGGATCATTATCAAGTCAACCTTGTTGTACAAATAAGGTTCATGTTGTCACTTTAGAGCTACTGTCAACAATAGGGAGTCTAATTCAATTTAATAATTACATTGCAAAAGCTATCAAACAAGAGAAAATTTTATGACCGTCAACCAACCACAAGATTTCTAATCAGAAATCTGAAAACGCAAGAAAAAACTATAGAAATTTATGAGTAAAGGAATTACCAATCGTATACGAGCCATATTGTAATAGCTGATCTCAACAAGTTTTTGCAAGCTGAAAACACGAGCAGGAGTCTGTTTCAATTCTTCAGCTGACACGCTACAAAGAGCAGTAAAGAACTCCACTACAGATTCACTAGGCAGTTTAACACTATTCACAAACACTTGTTCAGCTGGTTTCCCAGCCAACTCTCTCAGAGATTGAAGAATAGCATCCCTGGAAATCTGATTTGATCCATGCATGACAGTTGCAGCAATACTAGGAGTCGAAGTGATGCATTCAAGCCGAGAAATGCATTCCAAAATTGCATTCCATGTGTCTTGAAGAGAGTCAGTCTCTGAATCACATAAAGTCAGTAGGGTCCGCAATGCTTCAACATTTTTACTACGCATTTCCTTTGGCGCATGCAAGAAAGTAAATCTGAGATACAATTTCAAGAATATTTGCCATAGTAAGATAACCCTTTTCCTAGTGATCAATAATATATCACACAACAGTCAAGCACTTTTTTTTTCACAAAAAGTATAGAAATGAATAAAACTATTAAAGAACCAAAAAAAAAAAAAAAAAAAGGAGTAAACAATAAACATATAAAACAAAAAAAAGAATAAGCAACAAGTAGATGACATGAAAAAACAAAACAAACAGAAATTTTACCTAATTAAAGATGTTAAAAAAGCATAGCGCATGGTATCCATTCCAAGAACATGCGTGATGCATATCCCTGCTCTAAATCCTTCCATACATAGAACAACCCTCGGCTTATTTTCTCCTTCCTCCATAGTAACAGAAAAGGTAGCCAGCAAAGGCCACCCCACAGCTTCAACCATGGGCCTTACAAGTTCAATCTGATTTGAAGTATGAAAAACTCCTCTTTTTGCTCCTTGGTTACGGAAAATAGCCTGCGTTTGCTTAATGATAGCTTCACTCTCAGCCTTAGTGTCAGTTGCTGACTTTCTTTTGGGAAGAGCCAGATTAAGAATACTGACAATGCGGCCTCTCTCTTCTGCATCTGGCTTTTGTCTGCTGCTCTTCCCAAGTGTAGCAGTGTCATCTTTCATTTTTATCTCTTCTTTAATGATAGAATCATAGATCTCCTCCAGTAGTTCCTGAGGAACACACTCTTCAACATCATTCACGGCATTCATGCGTATAAAATCAGCCTTGGACATTTTAGGCCACACCAGTGGGTTATGCGCATCGGTATTCAACATTATAACTGCATATGCAAGTATGTATGCAGTATCTGCATTCTTGAACAGATCTGGATTATCTGCACAGTATCTGCCATAGATACAACACATTTAAGACTACATAAGTCGATAAGCAATAAGGACATATTATCTGAATGATTGGTACTGCTAGATAGCTAAGGTTAAGTTAGAGCTTTATTTGAAAATCCAACACATTAATTAGTGACAACTATATGATCGATGCACTTATATCAGATACAGATCATTCTAAGACCCCAAGCACTCTGTTGGATTTCCAGATATGTGCCTACAATTATCTTTCATATAGGCAAAACCATTTAAAAGTACAATTAGGTATAATAGGTTATTTGCAGATAAGGAGCCGAAGCATTGGCATTGCAGCCATTTCCTTGTGAGGCTGGGGGCCTCTCTTGCTCTTTAAAAGTTAAGATGCGATGGATTTCAGATCGCCACAAGAAGTCTCATCGTCTAGGCAAGAAAAGGAAAATACTCTTTCTTTTAAAGGTCACCACTGATTATTTTTACATAAAGCAGAACAAGAATAAGAATTAAGATAAGGGTAAGTTTATATATTCATATAGGTCCGGTCTAAGTGTGATAGTAATTTTTTTTTACTAGTAGATGATCAGTGAACAATGAATTATCAAAATGCCAACCTTGCCCCATTAATATTCAAAGTACGTTCTATTGGAATTATCTAAGAGCAAAGAACCAAAACTATTCATTATGTCCGTTGAGCTCTTGGTATGTTGCGGGTTATCAATTCGTTTCCTCTGAAACTCCTCCAGTCTATTAAATTTTTAATAATTGTTTTATGTGTTACCTCCAACAGAAAAAGATAGGGAAAAAATAAGAGCCAATAGATTGCTATATTTAGGATTCTGGAACAAGTGTACCATGTTTTAGAACACATGTTGTAAACCTGAAATTGCTAGGAAATTAGAATTTTATGATGACTTATGGTTAACACGCACACAACATAACACGGAAGAGAGTATACATGCACCTACCGCTCAGCGAACTTCTCCATGATGCGATCTATCTTTTGTGCTTCTCCTGGAAGTCGAAATCCTCGAAGGAATTCACGGATTGCAGTACCAAACTTCATTCCTGAGAACTTCATAGAATCTACATAAGCATGCATGACTGCAAGGGGAAACTCCTCATGTTGGCCCAAGTAATCACCAATCATTGCCTGCAAAATCAAGAGGGTTAGGCAAAATAATTTTCAATGTAAAACTACAGTTATACAAAAATAAAAGTCCTACCATGTCCAAATTGGGAGTATTCCTCAGAAATTGGGCAACTGAAGGAGGTGCTTTTTCCACCAATTTATTTGATATCAGATATTCTATGCCCTTTCCAGGATTCCGGTTGAACTGTAACATATTTGGAACTAAAATTCAATCTACTTACAAACCCCGAGCACTAGGAAAAAATACCACTTTCAGAATTGTATCACTCTATGAATGTAATATAATAACGTTTTCTTTTAGAATTTTCCTTTCATCGTCACTTGGAGATGTGATGCAGTGAGACATCTAAAATTTGACTAATTACCTCAGATATAGCAGCTTCCATGATAGATTTATGAGCCTTCGCCTTCTCAAAATTACTGGGAAAATCTTCCCTGCTTCTAATCTCATCAGATTCTCTAGCTGAAATGTCTTCTTCAAAAGATTGTTTGCCTTTACTCCGCTTTGCTAGTTCTCTCCGTGACTTCTCCCAATCAACCAGTGATTTCAGCACGTTCACAAGACACTAGGAAAGCAAGGAAGCGACATCAACCAGCAATTTCTTACAATCTTAGCAGAAAATGACTGGCATTAATAACTAGTAATACTAAGTTGAGCAAAAGAGGCAAACAACTAAACTTACCTGAAGTGATGAACCTTTTGTTGACCCGGTCAGGGACGTGCTAACAGAGTTTGGATCCATGTTTTGAGTCCCTTGAGCTATTTTTGATAGAGTGGTAACCTAAATGAGAAGACAGAAATATGACGTTGGATATCTTCAATGTATTATCAAAGAACCTCAAATAGAAGCTAAATGCATAAATGAACACTATAGTGAAATAATTAATCGTTCATACCATGCGTTCAAACAAGTTAGGTGCCTCAAGATCACAATCGTAGTTCACATAAAGGTCAACAAGCATCTGAGAATCCTTGCAAACTTTCTCTAGCATCCTTCAAAAAATAAAAAAAGTTGGCGAAGTATGCTTATATTAGGTAACTTAGTATTAGTAAAATGTGGTTACTAGTATATTAAAATGAATTAGAAAAAAAAAAATATCGTACCGAAGAACACTTATTTTTTGGCTAATGGGAAATTCTGAGCTATCCAATGATCGTACAACAATCAAGGGAAAGAATATGCCAATTTCACCCTGTGAAAAAAAAAATTATTAGGCATACCGCACCAAAAAAAAAAAAAAAAAAAAAAAAAAAAAAAAAAAAAATGA
>JAOTQH010000053.1:3243085-3257707 GCA_025631255.1 Cornus kousa
TCCTTGCATTCCGCCGTCTTGTCTTGACTTAGTTCATTGTTTTCGGTTTATGCTCTGCTTTTCAAGCTGCTTTTATTCGAAACCCAACTCTGAGACTCTCTAATTCATCCGACTAGACCCAGACCCACAGCAAGAACGGCGGTGAACAATAGTGGGTCTGGTTCTTACTGGAACTGCGGTGATTTGAACGATGACAAAGCAACAGTGAAGACGGGCTCGTAATAGGATTTCATCATAGCATATGCTTGAAAGATGAAGTCCACGAACTAAGAATTTCAGAAATCTGTGAAGCAAGGTGGAGGAGAAAAAGGGTGTTTGGTTACAAATCTTTCCTTATCCCAAACCAGCTTTAGACCGAACCTGTTTAGGGTCAACCCGGTTTTGGGGGCAGAGGGTAAGGTTTGATATGGGCATTTTTGGAAGAATAAAAGGGTAAAATGAGTATTATAATACTAAATTATGATTGAGGGTTGTTTTCGCACAATTTCAAAAGATCAGGATGTTTATTGCACATCTCTTTAAATAGGGGATAAAAATATTATAAAAAGTATACTTTAGGGGTGATTTCTGCACTTTTCCCATCTCTCTATATTGATTTGATTATCAGTGGTGTAAGAAAGAGATATTTTTCTATATTGATTGGACTATTAATGGTGTAGGTGTCAAAAGAGAGACAAACTAAGGTTCCTTAATATATGAATATGGTAAAGGTATTATTTATTTATGGTTGGTGTTATTTTGTTAGGCACTGAATAAATGAATATATCCTAATTATACACATGGTTTGACAAATTACTTCACATGATGCCCCAAAATGTGTGGTTTGAGTATGTAGAGCTTTACGGGAGTTAATTTTTCAATGTTAAAATTTTGAAATAGTAAATTTTTTTTTTTTTTTTGATTGGTGATTTGGTCTATTTTTGCTTATTTCCTACCAAGTAGTTGACTCCTTTTAAGTAGAACATAATGGTAAAGTGTAAAAAAAAATCACTTGAACTATGTTTGAATTTGCAAATAAACTTCTTAAACTATATTTTGTGCATAAAATCTCTAAAACTATTTCATTTTGTTACAACATACCCAAGAACTATACTATATTACATTAATGACCATAATGCCCCTTCTAGTTGAATTGCATTTAATATATTTTTCTTATCTAAATAAATTATGAAAAAATTCATACTAATTTGATGAGATATTTTCCATTAAATTTGCATAAATTTACCTTTAATTTTTTTAATTAATTATTTAACTAAAAAATTTTTGTAGAAACTTTTTTAAAAAATTAATTAATTTTTTATTTTTTAATGAATATATGTAGATGCAAGAATTCTCTCTCTCAATGTTCACAGAAATTTCTTACAACTTACAATCAGAAGATCCCCCTTCCCTTCTATTCTCCCTCTATTTATAGACGATTACAGATGTTAATGGGCTTATTGATATGACAATTGCTATTGGGCTCTCGGCTTCGGCACTTCCTCTTCTTGGGCTTCCCTCTTCGGCCCAGTTGGTGATTCCATCATGGGGGTTGGGTCCAGCTGGCAGACCCGACGCTGCCTTCGCGGGCCGAGTTCGGCCCATGCCAGCTCTGGTATTCTCAGTCTCCTTTTGTTTGTTTGAAGCTCGTTAATCACTGACTATGACATTATCGAAATGTTGTACACTTCAAATCGGACCATCTTTGAAGAGGAACATTGTTTTGCTTCTTTGAAGAGGTTGCCGGAAAATCTTACTTGCACTGCTTCTTTTGCGGGTTTGGATTTGTTCTTCTTTGGCCAGAATGTTGCTCAACAATGCTGGAATCTTGATCACCAGTACGGGTATCAATTTCCTTTGGTTTCGAACTAAGAGAGAGACCAGAATTTGAGAAGGAGATCTGAAATTTAATTTGAGGAATCAGATACATAGAAGACTTTTGGGGGTAAAGGATTTTTTAGTTTTTGGGAAAAAATTGAAAATTTCATTTTTCTAAACTTTGGTTTAATTTTCTTGTACAAATAACAGATACGGTGGCATATATACAATCAGGTAAATACCTTTTTTACTCAACATGCCATGTTAGCATTTTACCCCTCCATAGACAGCCTCCAAGAGGTGCCAAGGAGACTTTCTTCCTTGGTTAACCAAACACTTTGCTATGCATACTGATTTGGATGAATTATTGATTTGATTACACTCTCTCCCACTCAAGTTAAGTCTAATTACACAGTAATAAAGGTCTTAATTACAGTGACCTCCCTTATTAACATTGATTTACTTATGTTTAACACAAAAAAAAAATAATAATAATAATAATAAAAATAAAAGGCGCTTATGAAATGTCATATTTGCCTTCATTTTTAATTCATTTTTAGTATAGATAGATATTATTAAATGAACACAACCCACAAGAAACAAAAATGAGACAGCCACCTACCGCTTACACCCCAACCGTGACCACCTCCTTCCCCCATGGCCACCGCCCATTGCCACACCACAACCATCTTTCTCCTCTTTCTTCTTCCCTCCCATTTTCTCTCTCCTCTCCACCTCCTACACCTGCCAACCCAAAGTCCCCACCATCATGAAATCCAGTCTACCAAATCCTCCCTCAATGTGCAGACTGTCTAAAAGGATTTAATCACTTCAAAGAAACCATGTATTCAACTTCCTGAACATTGTTACAAGTGCAGCTAAAAACATCTGTTAATAGTCCCTCCACTATTGATTGTATTCTATACTGATTTAACAACAATAAGATAATTTTCACAATGTTAAATACATTATAAAGTACAGGTACAATCACTATGTTATATACATTATAAATTACATGGACAATAAAGAAACATGATAATAACAACAACAACAACAACAAAAAAAAAAAAAAAGGAAGGTAAAAATTGTCTACTTTTAACTCTGTATAAGCTATTTTGATCTGTAGTATCATTCATCAGCCGGTCACCTCCTCGACGGGAATCAACATTTTCTATCTTTGAAACTATTCATCGCCTATTGGTCTTCTCATTGCCTAATAAAGAACTCTCCAATTGTTACAAATGCATATCATGGGATTTAGCATCTAAAAACATGAAATGAGAACACAACTCACCAAATATATTAGATGATTTCAAAGGAAATTGAATTGCCGATCGCTTCACTTTTAGCTCTCTAAGTTGCCTGCTTTTACCTTCTTTTTCTATTTTTCCGAGACCACTGCTACTTTCTCCAGCTAAAAAATCAATTCCTTTCTTCAACTTTTCATGATATACAGCTGGTGGTGCAAGCCTCAACTGAGGCATGTTCTCTTTTTGGATCAATCTCTGGTCTTTCTGAAGATTAATCAAGATCTCAAACTGTGACACCCAAGTGCATATCCAGTTAGATATAAATATATAAAAAAATAAAAGATGTAAAATGAAGGATAAGAAAAATGAAATAACTTAATTGTTGTCTTACCCTCGAAGTTTCTTTAAAACCATACAAATTCTCAAATGCATCACTTTCATATGGGTGTGGAGCACTAGTCCCCTGAGTTTGTTGCGGTCCTGAGCAAGACTTGCTCGTCAATCCATTCTCTGCAAGAACTGTCTTACTTCTAGACTTCTGTCCCTTCTTCATAGGCATACAAATGGGGCATCCAGGTGAGGCGCCTCTATGTGATGCCTCGTTCTCCTGAGTTTCACATTGGACATGAGTTGCATGACCACAACTGAAAACTCGAATGGTAGAGCTAGAGGAATTTTTAGAGAGAAGGCAATTACATATGCAACATAGAAGATTCCTAGGGGCATACCCATGAGAAGCCCCCTTCTTGAGTAAGCTCATGGTATAAAATGTATCATCCTCAATCAAGGATTTGGCGGTATCCTGATATGACAATGGGAAATAGTTGTTATGAAAATAATTGAATTTGGCTAACAATATACAAGTACAGTTGGATGAGTTCCCATAAGAACTTTTCACATTTAAGACATCAACAGAGTCACACAGATATTACTGAAAATTAGTTATTAACGCAACAAAACTAAGGTATACAAGTCATAGATTACACTTCATATTGGTACATAGTTATGTTCCGTGAAGTAAAAAATATACATCCACTAGAATGGTCTTACATATTCTATACACATATATAGAATTGCTGAGCAAAGAATTATAACTTCTGTATTTATAGCAGATACAATAATTGTATCTCCCAGAGATTCTCATCTAGCATCCTTTTAAACATATATACAGTTGACATATATAAAGTTGATAAGTTAGGATGTAAGAATAAAATTTCTTAAACGTGAGCAATGTTTGCCATAATGATCCTATTTAAATCAAACCACCTAAAAAGAATTGTATTTTAAGGTTATATTAGCTGCCAAGAAAAGAGGGCACCTGCCCTTCATTCTTTTTTTCTCCCATATCACTACTTTTTGTCCTCAGCTTCACTAATGCATACTATCACACAAGACTTAGTGTGTGTTTTATTTTTGGGCAAATCACGCTCACCTTCTCTAAGGTTTGACAAAATTTTGATACCCCTAAACCTTCTAACAGTTATTTCCCATGAGAAGTGCAAGGGTGTAATATATACATGCATCTGTAAGCTTGAAAGAGTTAAAAGTAATATACCCAGAACAATAATGGTAGAGAGAGACCTATAAAAAATAAAATACACAAATAAAAGGAAAACAAACAAACAAACAAAGGTAGAGAGAGAATAGACATACAAGTATGTAGATAAATAATATATGTGGAAGAAATTAAGAAGAAGATTGGTGAATCAAAGATATTGCGAGAGAAGATAAAAAGAGATGGGGTGAAATTTCTCTCCAGACAACTTTCCTCTCACTAAATTTATAGCTCGAGTATAATCTCAGGTTGATTTCTTCTCCGATCATGTTCTGCCATTGTTCACACTGTTTTAATTGAAGAATAAGAAGAATATAATAAGGAGATTAGGTGAGCAGTTTAAGAGAGATCGTATTGAGTCTCTCTCTAGATATCTGGTTTTAATCGAGTGTTTCTGTTCGATTTTTTCTCTAATTATGTCTTGATTTTGTCCACGTAAACCATGGGCCAAGAGTGAACCAAAAGATTATCCAAATTGATTTCGTTCTGAGTTGAAGATGTTTGGCTAGTAACAATTAATGTTTGCAGCAGAAGTGACTAATGGTGGTGGAGAATGGTGAAAATATTGGATAGGTCTAGGATTTTGAAGATTGGTATGTGTATATATATACGTGTACATGTTCTGTGGTTCACTATGTGTGTATGTAAATAGTAGGATAATATAAATGAGTCGTTCTACTTATCAAAAAAAAATATATATATATATATATATATATAAATGAGTCATTCAAAAAGTTAGAGAGAGACAAATGATATAACCAAGAAAATTTGGTCCTTTGCATGGGATTTTAATCCTTTTATGTTTCATCGACTTGTCAATGAAAAAAATTAAAAAATAATATAACAAAGCGAGGACAAACAAGTAATTACATCACTCCAATTAACACCGTTCACCTGACATCTTTGACAGAGGAGGTTACTTTAATTCTGCAAACTGAATGGGATGTCTGCGTAATTTTGCCAAACCTCAAGAGGTCAGTGTAATTTGCCCTTTATTTCTTCACTTCCTCTGTTCTTTTTTCCTTACGGATCATTCGACAAAACTTGGTCAAGATACGATTAGGTTCCACAATGTATAATACTATTATTTGTTGATGATATTGCTTTGATTGATGAAACTAAAACAGATTAAATTATAAATCTTGATAGAAACGCTTGAATCAAGAGGGTTTAGGATAACTTGGATAATGTGAAGATTGGGGGCCAGGAGACACTAAAAAATAAATAGTTTCTTTGTCTAGACTCGATTATTTATAAAGACGGATAAAAATGGAGATGATGTTGCAGATAGAATAGAAGTTGGATAGTCAAATGGAGGGTCTAGCATATTGTGTGATAGACACCACCACCCCCAAACAAAGCATTCTCCCAACTAGTCGGAGTCAACTACATGGATTCTATTTTTGCATTCCATCTGTATCATGTGATAAATGTGTGCGTATGTATATATATATAGTAAAAGGTAAATTTTGTGCGGCTAAGAAATATATTGATAAAGAGCATAGCCAAAATGCAAATGCTGAAATGGATGTGTGGTAAGATAAGAACGGAAAATATAGAAATGAATACGTTCTTGAGATGCGTGGCATAACATTAATTAGAGATAAAATGAGAGAAAAACAATTAAGATGAAAATGCAAATGCATTTAGACCTAGACAAAAGTGCATTATAAGCTATACCACACGCTTATTTATGATTATGTGAATCACAGCATAACTGATAGACGCAAAATGTGACAGTGAAATAAATACCAAAGCAACCAAAAAGAAGTAAAGTAGATAGCAGACGTACCAGAATTCTTCTCTCAAAACCATACATTCCAAGCATGCCCATGATGGTAACTTTAAAATCACCAAATTCCTGGCTGCCATTTTCATAAAGGAGTTTTGACATTATAGTTGGAAGGGGAACGTATCCAATCATTCCCTCGACAATCTCTTTGATGAACTGAGAAAACAATTTCCTTAAAATATGAGCACCTTGGTGGGACTTCGAGAGTTTCCACTTAATTATACATGCCCCTTCATATTCCCTTCTACCTAATGATTCATTTAGCATTCGGATGTGATTTTCTCCTTCAGATATTTTATCATTATATGAATCCAACAAAGGCTCACAAAACCTGCATTAAAACTAATACAACTATTAGCATTGGGTTAAATAATAAAAGAAAAAAAATAACAGGCAATCTATGTGTGTATGCATGTATTTACGTGCCATTCTATGTACTGATGCACGTCAGGACCACATAAGTTTCTACTTATCAAAGATAAATAAATTTCTGACCAAGATTTGGTCCCTTATGATGGCTAAAGTTATAGGAAAAGAATACATATAACAGAAGAACAAGTGCGACTACGTATGTTTGCCTAGACTAAACTTTCACCCAGTAATGGAAACCCCCAGAGTTGTGCATGATACCATTTTTTTCCTTTCCTTCTGTTAGGTCAATAGGACGTATTTTGTGAATCAAAACTAGATTCTGTAATTTATTTTGATTTAACTAGATTTTAAAAGTTCGTCTCATGGTAGTGGTGTTGGCCATGGTCGAATATGGAAATTCAAGCTTCAACCAGGATAAAAACGTATTTTTCTACACCAATGGCATAAAGGTAATTTGACACTCCAATGCAGTCACCCAAATTAGAGTGTTTTTGGAAAATCCTATTTGATATGCCTGTAAAGTGGTTTTGGAAACTACCTATTCAAAAATTTCTAAGCACAAATTTACAGGTTTGATCGTGGGTCTCTTGAGTTGCGTTGACTAATTAATCAACATGCTCCTCGATTGATCAAATATAGTTCAAGATTTAGTATCCTTTTCTACCTTCCTTTCTTCAATTTTTTTTTTTTTTTTTTTTTTTTAAAAAAAAAAACGCAAATGAATTCTCCCACTAAATTCACATTGCTATTTTAACTATAAATATACTATTAAAGGACACATTACATACACAGAAAATAGAAAGAATATGCAGAGACCATATAGTATTTTTTTTTTTTTTTGGCAAGTAATAATTAAATAAAAAAGGCGTTCAAAAGAGGAATGCGTCCCTTATACAAAAGTAGAAGCAGGGTCTAAGGCCCCAAAGAATTCAAAAAAATGATTAAATCATTGGAAGAGGAACAAGACTTCCTCTTCACGTAACTAAAAAGAGAGCGGGTGATGTGAAGTTTCAACGTTGCCGTGAACAACTCTTTCCCTTCGAACATTATACTATTCCTCTCCTTCCATATGAACCACCAAACACAATGTAGTACAATTCTCTAGTAATCGCGAACACCACTTCTCACTCGGCATCCTCTCCAAGCATGAATTAAATCCTTAGAATGGCGATGCATAACCCAACGCATACCAAACAGACCAAAAATAAGATTTCAACAATCGCTCGCCATAGGACAATGCATGAGAATATGATCAACTGACACACCATCTTGTTTGCATAGGCAACATCAGTTAACAAAACAGTTACCCCTTTTTCCTTAAATTATCAATCGTTAGGATTTTACCCCATACAGTGGTCCATACAAAAAATGCCGCCCTAGTTGGAGCCATAGAACGCCAGATGGTCTTCCACGAAAAATCAACGATATCAAAATTAGATAGATATAAAAATAAGGAACGAACTTCGAAACGACCATGGGCAGAGGGACTCCATAACAAATCGTCACTGCCTCTGCTATCTGCCTCGTGTCGATACATCAAATCCAAAAAAATACATACCTCGTCCAACTCCCAATCCTGAAAAGAATGTCGAAAGTGCACACCCCACGGAATCCCACTACTATCAAGCCGATAACAGTCAGCTACGTAGGCATGTCTATCAATTGAAATACTATATGATATGGGAAATGAACTAGATAAAGGCTGGTCTCCACACCAAAGATCCACCCAAAAATGAACACATCTACCATCACGAACTTTGAATCTTATATGAGAAGAGAAAGCATCCCATATATCCCTTCCGAATGGATTTCCACGCCTCTACTCCTCCCACGTGAGAAATCGATCAGGTAGACTAACCACCACTTTCTTCCCCATACCGGCAGGAGATAAGCCTTTGCTAAGGACGATGTCTTTCCCTTCCGTATCGCCACAACCATTTACCCAAAAGAGCTTGATTAAAGGGAATCAATCTTCTAATATCAAGACCACCCATCTTCATGGGCTTACAAACTTGTTCCCATTTAACAAAGTGATACTTAAACTCTTCGCCCCTTCTACCCTAAAGGAAATCCCTTTGAACTTTTTCAATCCTAGCAGCAACAGAGCATGAAATTTGGAATATAGATAAAAAAAAAATATGTAGGAAGGCTCGATAAAGTGCTCTTAATAAACATTATTCCCCCCCTAGACAAGTATTGCTTCTTCCATCCTACCAATCTCTTCACATACCAATCAATCACAGGATCCCAACTCCCCACTATTCTAGAGGAGACCCCTAAAGGCAAACCCAAATACAGAATGGGAAAAAAACCCACCCTACACCTAAGGACTACAGCTAAAAAGGAGATATCCTAAACATCCCCAACTAGAACAAGCACGTTTTTAGCCATATTGACCTTTAGACTAGAAACAGCCTGAAAATAGGCCAAGATACACCTCATATATCTAAGTTGAGACACATCAGCATTATAGAAAACCAGGGTGTCATCCACAAAAAGTAAATGAGATATCTCTATCTGATGGACTAGATCTCTTCCCACTATAAAGCCCTTAATAAGACCAAGATCCTCTGCCCTTCGCATAAGTTTCTTAAGCCCTCCATTATAATAAGAAAAAGGAAAGACGACAAGGAGATAGGGATCTCCTTGTCGTAAACCCTAAGTGCACCCAAAGAAACTAGCAGGAGACTTATTCAGTAGAACAGAGAACTTGATAAACGAAATGCAAGTCTCAATCCATTTCCTCCATTTACTTCCAAACCCCATCCTCTATAGCAAATATAGCAGGAAATTCCAATTCACATGATCATATGCTTTCTCAATGCAAGTTTGCATAAGACTCCGGGAACACCATTTCTCAATCTAGAATCCACACATTCACCTGCAATAAGAAATAAATCAAGAATTTGCTGTCCTTCGACAAAAGCATTATGGGAATCCAAAATAATCCCATCCATCACTTTCCTCATCCTAAAGGCAAGAACCTTAGCCATGAGCCTTAGATACAACCCACTAAGTTGATAGGTCTAAAGTCTTTAACGTTAGGATCGCCTCCCTTCTTAGGGATAAGGGCAATGAATGAGGCATTTAGCGACTTCTCAAAGGCACCAGTAGAATGAAACTCCTGAAATGTACCCATCACCTCGTTTCTCACAACTGCCCAACTTTCCATTAGAAACCACATAGTAAACCCAATAGGCCCTGGAGCTTTGTCCCCGTTACAACTTGATAAAGCCTTAAGAACTTCTTCTTCAAAGAAAGGAATCTCAAGACCCTTTCATCCATCTCGAAAATAGCCTCAAATGGATACCATCAAATTTAGGTCGCCAAACAAGCAGCTTAGTATAAAGCTTCTGATAAAAAGAAGCTATCCCATTGCGCACCTTTTCCTCCCGCCACAACTTAACACCTTCTACCTGAATACGTCCTATGTGATTACTCCTTCTATGAGCATTAGTAAGTCTTTGAAAAAAATTTGTATTATGATCTCCCTCCTTTAACTAAAAAGCCTGGGATTTTTGTTGTCACGATATCTCTTTCATACAAGTAATCTCAGCAAGAACTACCTAACAAGAAACTCTTCTAGAACGCAATAACTCCACATCTCCACCCACATTTTCAAGACGATCAATCTTATAAAAATGAGCAAAGACTCTATTCTTCCTCCAATTAAGATTCCCGAAAACATCCTTATTCTACTTCATAAGATCGAATTTAAGAGCCTTTAACTTCAAGGTTAACGTGTAGCTAGACGAACCTGCAACATAAACTCCCTCCCACCAAGACTGAACTTTCCTCTGGAAGTCCTCCACTCTCAGCCACATATTCTCAAATCGAAACGGGGACCTTTGAGAACACAAAACCCCCGCAATCCAAAACCGGGGGAACATGATTTGATGTGACCCCTTTCCCTCACCACCCCTCTTTTCCCTTTATAATTGACATCAGAGATAAGATTCTTGATCTCCTGTGCCCCTAAAGGCCTCGTGTTCATAACCTCATTGGTCACTGCAACCTCTCTTCCGTCCAGAATTGATTTAAGAATGGATAATGTCTGGTTATTATAACCCTCTAAAGAGACACCCAACAATTCACTAGTGACTCCTATATTTTTGACTACCCAATCCTTTCCCATATTGGCAGCCATTCCAAGAGAGCTAAGTCGCATAACAGCCAATGGTTCTACATCAGAACAATTATTTTACAGCCAAGGGGCAAGCTCATTAGAGCAAACCAGTTGGATAGAACCTAAATCATCAAAAACTATACCTCATCTTAAATATCCCTACCAGTCACAAACATCGTATCCGAATCTGTAACGAAATCTCCCATTGTCTGGCAGGTTTGATCTCCTTAGCCCCTACAAATGGCAAGCAATTAAGACCTAACAATGCTACCTACAAATAGATCTCTTTAAGCAGAGCCGAGGTCTCGTCATTAGATAACTTAAAATGGAAATCTTTTCCCACGCAGACCTTAACACCCTCAGGCTTATCCTTAACTGCACATTCTGCTGGGTCAACATACCCGGAAATAACAGACCCATATACAACCTTCGCTTCCTCATTCAGACCATACACAACTTCAGGTATCGAAGGCAAAACTGATAATTCACGACTCTTCTCCTTTGCCAACTCAACATCACTCCTCAACACCCCGCCAGAAAGAGTAAAAGAAGAAAAAGAAGAAAGAAAGGGTTCCTTAAAGGATGGCCTAAAGACATATCTGGAGCATTATTTGGAGAGGTACGAACCAACTTTTGTTTTTCATTACAAGACCACCTATAATCGTGTCGACCCTTATGAAAGCCCCTCGTTGAACTGAAGCTTTTAGCAGATGGTGTACCAGAATCAGACGGAAGAGACTCTGCAGGATGACAACACGTATTGTGTCAGAAAACCCTCTCATCTTCTTTTCTCATTCGAAGACCATACTCTGTTAAAAGAGTTACTATTGAGATGACGTTGTGGATTAATGGCTGAAGAAGACAGCGGCTGTGGGTTGGGCTTATCATTTAAAAGAGAGATGGATATATAAGTGGTTACTGGCCCTAGGAAACAAACCTCTTAAACTCCTTAGTAAGTTATAGCCCATGACGTGTTAACAGCCCATCATCCTGCCCATTAATCATAGGCATAACAAACCCAGAACTCAAAGCAGGCCCAAAATTAAGCCCATCTGATGCCTTGGCATGAGAGGTGCCTGTGATGCCACATATCCTATTACGTGGTTGGTGGCTAATTGGACGATCATTATGAAGATTTAAAAGGTGTTGTTTAAGGGCGTTATGCACATTGCTCAGACGTTTACCCACACTCGCGTCCGGTGCGTGGAAATACACTTGCCTCTATCCTTCCTTTGTTCGTTTCTTCAGGCTTGAAATAGGAACTCTCACTAACACCATAATAGGATTTTGATATAATTCTTGTTGATGCAAGAATCTGTACGCTCCAGAGCCCTTGGCGATTCCTGCAAGACAAGAGAAGTGATGACCGGCGTGGTGCCGGCCGGATGCACTCCGACGGTCAAGTTAGTATCTCACGATTCAATCTCTGATAAGGATTACATATAAAATTTATAGCGTACCTTTTTTGGTTGCCCGATCCCTTATTTTATAGAAGCATTAATGGTAGTAGTTGTTGAAGCGAGATTCTTCACCATCCAAAATGATATTGTTTCCTTCTTATAGGAATGGTAACTGTCGTTACATATAGTAACCAGATATTTTTTATGATTCCATAGAGATAGAAGGGAAGGATAAATCTCTTACCCTCATCTTATGCCTCGTTTGACTTTTGAGTTGCCTATTATTTTTATCCTCACCAGACTACACCCCAAACTGATCAAAAAGAAATCATAGACCATACCACTACTTGTCCTTCCAAACCCTCTAAACAGAGACCCTACAAAGGGAAACAGCTAAAATAAAAGCAAAACAATAATGCCTAGAGGAATATAAAACTGAAAGTGCATCAACGGCATACTATTCCACCAAATCCGGATAAAAATAGTGACCATCACTACAACCAGATGATACCAAAAATATCCACTCCCTGGTGCCATAACAGATCGAAAAACTAGGCACAAAACACCGTACCAAAAAAGGAACACAGACAAATACACACCACTCTCACTTCAAGAACCAACTCAACAATAATAAAAACACCAACAAATGATGCACTCGCATCGTTCAAATCACCGACTAGTGACTACCATTTTCTTTCTGTTATAAGATACAAATTGGGGGACTTAAGTGTGTATGTTTCATGTGAAAAGACAAAAATAAAAACAACAACAACAATAATAATAATAAAAATAATAAAATAAAATTAAAACAAATTAAACCTATCCATTTTGTGCAAGAGCAATGTTACAGGTGAAATGGTCAAACAAAGCCTAAAAAACTCGTGAGTGGCCCGGCCCATAAGGTCTTCAATGATATTTGGCTAATTTAGTGAGACCTAATTAGTGGGACACTAAAAGCAATCCAGTTTCTACAATTGACATATGAAGTGGATAGACGGATGGATGCAATCTTTTACCATTATGTAATTACTTCAAAATAAGACCATAAAAAAAAGCGAGGAGATTGATGATAACGTACATCATACTTCAGTTATCTGCTGAAATTTCTTAAGGTATTTTGGTACTTTTATAATTTTTATGCAATATTGATTCTATAATAGGAGTGAGAATCAGGAGCGAATCAAGGAATTGTTAATGGGTGGGCTAATATATTTTTGGGTTGTCTAATACTAGTAATGTATATATTTTTTTGGGTGGGGCTAAAATTACCTATTAAAAAAATATAAAAATAAAAAATTAGGGTGGGTTGGATCGCACCATAGCATACACAAAGATCCGCCCTTGGTGAGAATCGCTGCTATCATTCTGAATTTTGTCATTTGGTTTTACTTTTCATCATGGTGAAATCTCCACGATTCTATGGATGTTGCTTAAGTTTTGGTTAAACCACGTAATTTTGTATTTTTTTGCTTGCGTTCTTGTTTCTTCTTCTATTAATTTTTGTAGCAATTATTATTAGAGCATTGGGTTTAAGTGGAAGTGATGGGTACAGAAGAAGAAAAATAATAAATCAAGGTCAACAAGTTCGGGGATGGACTTGTATTTAAGTTGGTGGAATTGCCCCCTACTGATTATATATATATAATACTCATTTTTCCTTTTTGAATTATATACCTATAAAATTTCACTAATGCCCTCCCACCCCAACATAATTTTCTGGCTACACCCCTGAACAAGTTCAATGGCATGGGTTTTGGAAGATGCAGATTGAAGACTTGTATTAGTCTCTTTCAGGAAAGAAACCTGGAAGGATGAAAGACATTGAATAGGCTCTTCTTTGCAATGTCGCCTTCTACATAGCGAAGGAGAAGACAACAATAGGTTTGATGGCAACCCTTTCAAATATATATGAGAAACCCTCTGTGTCTAATAAGGTATATTTTATTCAGAGATTATTCAACTTGAGGATACCAGAAGGCACGTCAGTGGCCAAACATCTGAACGAGTTCAACATAGTTACGACTCAGTTAAGCTATGTAGAAATCAAATTTGATGATGAGATCATAACGTTGATTCTTTTATCTTCTTTGCTAGAAAGTTTAAACGTGTTATGGCAGTGAATAATTCTTTAAGAGCAAAAAAAGTTAAAATAAGATGATGTTCAAGATTTGATTCTGAGTGAATAAATTCATCAGAGGAAAACAAGTGAATTATCTGAAAAATCAGTCTCAGATTATAATAAATTGATATCAATCAACTGGAGTACATCACGATTGAAAAACTATCTGACGGTTGGTTTTTTTTTTTTTTTTTTTTTTTTTTTTAAATGA
>JAOTQH010000053.1:3278713-3289952 GCA_025631255.1 Cornus kousa
ACCTGTAGCGTTTAAGGCCTCCCATTCCACAAACCTTCCTCCCCACAGACTCTTAACCTCCCTGTCAGTAATGGATGCCAGCTTGGTTTCTTGTAAGCAAACAAGCTGAGCACCCCACTTCCTTAAGGCTACCTTCACCACCCTTCTCTTGTTCAGATCATTAAGACCACGAACATTCCATGATATGATTCGTAGCTTCATTGTAAACCAGATAAAATAAGCTCCCCACCACCCTTCTTGAGACTCCTGCTCCTGGTTCTTCCCTTTTCCTTCGCCACTCCTCCTTTTCCTTCGTAGTTGACTTCAGAAATGAGATTCTTTATCTCCTGTACTCCTTTCCAAGAAGATAAAGGCTTCGTGTTCATAACTTCATTGGTCACTACAACCTCACTCCCTTTCACATTTGTTTGAAGGATAGATAATGTCCGATCGTCATTTCCTTCCGAAGAGACTCCCAAAAGCTCACTCGTGACTCCAATATTGTCAACTACCCAATCTTTCTCTATTTCAACACTCTGTTCATCAGGTCGCACCATAGCCAATGGTACCTCCTGTAGGATTACAGAATCATTCTCCACCCAGGGTGTAAGCTCATTAGAGCAATCCTGCTGGATGTCACCCGAAACATCACACACTTCACCTTCCATCTCCCTATCATTCACATAAAGAGAATCAAATTCTGTAGCGAAATCAGTCCCGTCATTCCCTGAGTTAGACAAGTAGTTAAGACCTTTCAGAGCAACACTTGAGCAGATTTCTTTGAACAAGGCAGCGGCCTCATCATTGGATAACTGGAAATGGAGGTCTCTGTCCACACAGACTGTAACCCCTTCAGATAATTTCTTAACTGCACAATCTGCAATTTTCGTCTGCCTGGAAACGCCAGACTCACTATCCTTCTGGCCTTCCTTAATCAACCCACCCAAAGAGTCAGTTCCATTATTAGTGACAATCAACTCGCTTCTTTTCTCTGATTCCGGCATAACACCGACACTCTTTAATACGCAAGAAGGGGTAGAAGAAGAGGATGGAACATTAAAATTCTGAGGATGTGAAGCTGATGGCGTACCTGAAACATTAGTAGAAATCCATTTCTACTTTTCTTTTCGAGACCATCTAACTCCGTGTTGATTTCTACTGAAGTCCCGAGACGAAGACCTGACAATTCTTTCTTTTGACTGAAGAGAATCAGAAATAGATGATGATGAAATGTCTGCACAACATTGAGAATGACAAGAACCTATCTTAATAGGATCTCCACCAGTCGCTGCAGTAGAAAATTTCATCCATCTTCTCTTTTGCGAAGAGTTCCAAAAAATTACAGAGGCGTCATCAGAACGACGCCCCTGTACGTGGCTAACTTCTTTGGAAGTAGGTGGGCTGGGCTTGAAATTGATAAAAGAAACTTGCATTTTATTTTTGGGCCCCCTCGAAACCCTTCTCTTCAAGTTATTCACATTTGGTCCATCACTTGAAGTGGACTGTGGGCTGGGCTTGTGCTTAAAAGAAAGAGGCCCCCGATGAATGAACCTCTGCGGCTCCTGTGGACCGGGACGGACAAACGGCCCATTTGACAAAATAGGCCCAAAACCCACTTCAGATCCTCGCTTAAACCCATTAGAATCCACAGCATTAAAGACACCTTTCAAACCACGATCTCTGCCACGTGGTTGGTAACCGTTAATATGGAAATTTCGAGGGAAAGCAAGGCGGTGACTAGGGGCTTGATTGATGGCTCCTCTACGCACTTTCGGCGCATGAATAGGCATGCGCTTCTTACCTTCGACACCGGGGAAGATCTGTACATTCCGGCAACTACCACCAGTTACAGCAGTAGGGATATGAGAGTTCCCGATGCCGAAGGAAGATTTCGGAAGGATACGAGGGGTAACTTCCTCTATTAAGTTGACCCTGTAAGCCACTCGTTGGTCCTCAACGAAAACATACTCTAGCATCACTTTTCCGGCAGAGACATAAAGGAGAATTCGCTATCCACACACCAAGACGTCCGCCTCAACACCTCGTAAACCACCGCATAAATTCCCAATTGCTTCAAAAAGCTTGTTGCACCAGAGATGGAGGGGCAAACCAAACAGGATCACCCTTCGTATAACTTGTTCTTTTACAGCAGAACAGCCGGCGGCGAAGTACCAGATATCGATGGATAATGAAGCATCACCATCTTTTTCTTCCTACATCCAGCACCCTTAAGGCCTCCGTTTCAGATAGAAACCTGAAAAGGAGTAGATAATCAGGTAAAGGAGACACTTTTACCCCGCATGAAACTTTCCAAGTTTTCAACGCCCATGCCTCTATCCCTTCAAGACACCCCACATCTCTGTCAAAGCGACCTACAAGGCATGATCGCAACACAGATTCACGCTCCTGGATGCTTTGATGATCAACCCTATAAACCAGATCATTGCCTATAGAGCAACTTTTGATGTGCCCATGAAAATTGAGACATGGTAGGGTTGCAACACTGAGATAGGATCGATCCATAATACGATACTTTGCTGAAGAGATGAAAACCCAGTGACAAACATGAACGGTGGACGCCGGAGTGGAAGACTCCGACGTCAAAAAAAGAAGAGAGAGAAGAGAGAAAAGTCAAACATGAGTCACAATTCCTGTGTCCATCAGATTCCAGTGGAATGCATGTCTCTTACCAAGAAGCCAAAAGGCCATCCACCCCTTTCATCATCTTCAGCAACCCAAACAAGGAGAACAAGATGCACAAGACATCCATAAGAATAGCTGATTTTCCTATGAAAATATGTTTGCACCTAGGATGAAAACTGACCCATATCTACATACAATAATTTTAAACGGAATCAAGAAAAATATACACATCCAGGATGCATGGCGGTTGTTGCTGATATAGTGTCGTTAGACACTTACTAAGAAAAAGATCAAAACATGGAGAAATATATTAGGGTCAAAGAACTAAAACAGAATATTCATGTTCAAATTGGTCATGAAAAAGTTTTACGCCAGCTGTCAAGCTACCTGAGCTCCTCCTTTATCCGGGCTTGGGACCGGCAGTGTAAAGAACTAAAACAGAATATATAAAATGTAAATTTAACAATGAAAAAATCCATGAAATTGTAAAGGTAACACTTTCAGATGATATAATAAGTAGAACTGGAACAGGAAGGGCAAAGTGGAGACAAGCTAGTGGGACCTTATGTGATAAGATAATATAGAATAGTTACAAGAAAAATTCTATAAAACATCTACTAGAGCAGTTATCATATATATACTAGAATTGACATTGAAAATTAATTAAGAACAATGCATTCACGTTGTTGAAATGAGAATATTGATATGGATTATAGGAGTAACTCGAAGGGATAGCATTAGCAATCAATATACTAGAGAAGATTAGGTGTAACACCTATTAGTGATAAAATAATAGAAAGTAGGCATAATGGTATGATCACAGACAATAGGCCAGAAAATTTGCCGATAGAAAGGATCACTAGTTAATTAGTGGTACAAGGTAAAGAGGCATACAAAAGTTAACTTGGTTAAGTTATAAGAAAGAAGAGAGGAAAAATAGAATCCATGTGGCCAACCCCATTCGAATTGAACCAAAGTAAGGATGATGATGACTACACATCCCTAGCAAAGTGACATTGTGGGAGAAGATGAATTACACTCTCCCTTACCCTCTTGCACATTCTCCAAATTGTCAATGGTTATGATAACTTTCTTCTCCACTCCCCAACAAAGAAAGCCAACTTCAAAAGAGCTTTATCATCAATTTGAACTCTTTTGGGTTTACCAACTTTCTAATTTCAACGATCAATTTAAAAAATTGACCATAGACAAGTATGTAGTGAAGGCATTCAATAATAAAAGCATAAAGCAATAGACTAGTATGAAGTGAAAGCATTCAATTATAATATATATATATATATATATATATATATACATACCTTTATGTTTAACATCCACAAATTTGGAAAGAATTTCATCAAAAAGGATGTCAGTTCTCTTGATATGGACACAGAATTCAACAGCAACGCCACCAACACGAGTGAACTGCTCTTTTATATCTGAATGCACAGAACTGCTTGTACTCTTCGAATCACCCAATTGCTCCAGCTTTTCAATTTGGTTGCAAAATGCCACTGATATATAAGAAAAAACTTCATCTACATATGACAAAAGCAACTCTATGAGGTAGGGCATTATGGCCTCCTGAACAGCATCCAGCGTTTTAGGAAGGTCAATAACACCATGGGCTTGACCATCATAAAGTGTCATTGCCATGTTCAAGGCACCCATCCAGTCACCGGCTTTCCGCAAAACTTGAATCCGTTCCTTCCATGGGAGGAGCCGAGAAACAACAAGATGCATAGGGCCAAGTATATAAATAGTAGCGCCTCTTACAGCTACACAATTATGATAAGCTTTCTCAGGGTTTCCAAAGATATTCATAAAGTAGGTGTGATATGCGATGAGATCATCTCCTCCAGATCCATCCACAGAAAAATTTGTCTGGTGTATCACAGTTCCATCTTTTGCAAACAAACAAAGTTGTCCATTCAATGTAAGAACCACCAACATCTGGACAGGTATAAGATCCTGGTTATCCTCTTATATTTTTTGAAAATGACTAGAAAAAGAAAAATTAAATTAAATTAAAAAAATAATAATAATAATAATAAAAAATAGAACCCTTCTCATGATGCGTACATAGTAATAGCAATAATAAATTACAAGGTAAAATAACATTGAAGCATGACTAAAACCCAAAGTATTTTAAGTATGCATAACATAGGACAAACAAACAAACACCTGGTCATCCAACCATGCCACACCTATTGCTGAGCTTTCAAGGGTCCATTTCCCACATGTTTTTAACTCTGACTTGACAAGTTTTGAAAACTGAACTTTCCGATCCCAAGCAATTGCTAGAAGTGAAACTTTTTCCGAAGCTTCTACAGGCAAATTTTCTGCAGCAATATTACATTTTAGAAAACCATTATATAAATTTCATAAACCCCAAACAATTGCTGTAAGATTTTTTCTGTTGCCTCCAAATGCATACTTTCTAAAACAATATCACAACGTAGAAAATTGTCACCATGAAACTTCACAAATCCCATTAAAACATACCATTGGAAGAATCACGTGACTGCGTCATGCATTTCCAAGCAGTGTAAGGCATGGAACCCTCCCGAACTCCTTCAGGCTTTGGAAGCTGAGAATAGACTTTCACTTCAGGAGTTACCCTTGCCTGCAACAAAGACATGTGGCATTAACAGGTTGCAAACAAGAATATAAACAGCGCAGAGACGTAATGTGTTAACTAAAAAGTGCTTGAAATCATACAATAAAAAACTTCATACCACCAGAGCAGTTTGATGGGTGACAAATATGACCACACCTTCTTCAACCAAAGAAGAATCTTCGGCAAAGAATTTCCATCCAGCATCGCCCCCAACCACACCTCCCATCATACTACCAAGAGCACTGGTTGAACCAGTAGTGTTTTCTTGGGAGGACAATGACACACCAATAGAACATTCGTTGGACAGAAGTGGAGAAGCACAGAGTACTCTGCCTGTTGTTTTTCCATCAAGAAGACACTGTTCCATTGGACAATGGTAAGGTTATTTAATCTTAGTATGGCACTGTTCACTATCAGTTCTAAAACAAGCATATAAAAAGTTTCTTTCAAATGTGCATCATTAATTTAAACAGAATAGAGCAATACCGCCGTTTTGAAGGAGAATCTATTGAGCCAGGGAACCACAGAAAAAGTAATCAGAAAAACAGAACCCTTACTGTCACCACTAACTACTTTAAACTGACGAGCAACTTGAGAATCCTGGCCCAGATATAACATATGTACTACTGGTGCTTCATGCGACCCAGAAATAGTTTTCACTGCAGATCCCTTCTGTACATCCCAAACGGTTATGTGTCCATCGCCATATCCTGCAAAGAGCAGGTCTCCTTGCTGATTGAAGCACATGGAAGTTACTGGGGCATGAGACCTATCCCCTTGTAGTCCAAGCATCAACATCTGGTGTTTATTTAACAGGTGACATAGCTAATTTAAGTTAAATGCAACATCATATTATAAAATGTAATATAAACAAACAACAAAAATGAGTTCCATCCAGAAGAAGTAATTCTCATTGCAAAAGTTTGCTTTATGTACAGTAATTTAATAAATTTTACACTTGGATGTGTAAACCAACCATAACTGTCAGAATGTAATCCTTTTTTTAGCATGAGGTAAGGTGCAGCAACCTAGATAGAGATATGAGTCTGAAGGAATGCCTCAGAGATATGCAAGAAAATGTGGGGTGAGTGAATGAATATACAAACCACCTTGGCATCCAGGTTGTCAGCACAATGAGGAGAGTATTTACTGGGCATGATGACCACCAACCCTTTTGACATTCCCACAGCAATGAAGTTGAGATGAACAGCCACGACTTGTGGAGATCCGTGATCACGCCTGAATGCCTGAGATGAGATTGTCCGTGTGATAGTGTTGTTGGCATCAATGTCGAAGTATCCCAAGGCAGTTGAACCCCTCCGAACACCCTCAAGCCTCATTGGCTGAGCAGCAGCACCCTCTTCCAAGTGCAAACCAGTAAAGGAATGTTTCTTTTCAAGTTCTTCAGCTAATTCAAGAGGTTTCATGGAAGAGCGACTTCTTCTCTTTTCTGCTCGTTTACTACTCCTCTCACTCTCCCATTGAAGAATTCTTTCTTCAACGAGGTCTGTTACATCACTTGTTGAAGAACTAGCATTGTCATCTTCTTCAGCAAGACTCAGCTCCTCATGATCTTTGGGATGAGGCATGACAACCTTCTGCTCTAGATCATCCTGTGTCGTTTCATACATGGGAATTGTCAGATCCTCCTCCTCTGCCTTACTACTGCCCTTATCAGATCCAGGTCCAGGGGGAGAAGGAAACCCGTTTTGCTTAGTATGTTCAGTAGTTTTGGTATCATCGGTAAATGCCACCAATGAATTGACATCACTATGAAGCTCATGAGACCGAACTAGTTGTTTATCATCTTCAATAACATCAATTGAAACTGAAATTGTGGAGCACTCATTGAAATTCCAATCATCGTCCTCCTCCTTGTTAAAAGAGAAAGTCTTAGTGTTTTGTTCAACATGGGTAGTACTGGATGACACTGGTTCGAAATTGTAAGCTCCCCTAACCCTTGATTCATCATCATCCACTCTCTCGGATACATGTTCTTCCAGATAAATATGTGAACTCTCTTCTGCGATATTCCTATCCAATTCCCCACTAACATTAGACTGAGAATCTCCCAATTTGCCATCTGACTGAACTGGACTGATTTCCGCTAAGCCAGAAACATCATCATTGGGATTGGGATTGGGATTGGGAAGGCCTAACCCTAATCCTAATCCCAATCGGCCAAAATCATCAGCACCTCCATCCCTTCCATCCTCAGAAATACCACCACCTTGGGATGATTTTGAAGCCAATTCTTCTTCTAGAGCATTGGCTCTTCTGGATTTAATTGCAGCAGCATGAGGAGTAGGAATGGAACGTGAAGCTGCCGCAGCGGCGGCAAGGGCGGCCCCTGGCTTCTTAGCATTTGATCTAACGCCGCCGCTAAAGCCAAACAGAGCATTCCTCCGATGATCCAACAAGCCGGAGGAGGAAAACTCACCCAACGTACTTTCCTTTTCCTTTTCCTTTTCCTTTTCCCTTTCCCGACTAATTGAACTCAATTTAAATCGGTGTACTTCTGAGGAGGAAGTTAAACGAGTGTTTTCATCAACAAAAACTTGAGCATCATCCGATGATAGGGTTTTAGGACTACATACCATCACCGACACGGAGGAGCGATAATCTGATGGGAAGCGTGGGTGTGGAAGGTAAGAGCGATTTGACAATGAAGTAGAAGACGAATCATCGGAGGAGGAGGATTCGTTGAGTATGTCATCCACAGTGCGGTGAGGAATGCCATCGTCGTTGAGGAGGTGGTCCTTATCGTCATAGTTGTTGTTGCCACCGCTGGTGAATGCATCGAGATCAAGCTCCATCAGAGGTCGGCTGAGCTTGCTCGTCATCTTCTAATGCAAACACGACACAAAGGTACAACGGGCTGGATCAGTGGTTTTGGGAACCCAGGCTTGATTCCACCTACCTCTTACTGTTCTATGGAGGGCTTGAAGATACTTTTTATTTGGATTATGATTGAGAGTGGTGAATAAGGGTGAAATTCCATCTTTGGGAGGAAATGAAGTTTTTTAAGAGATTTTTTTTTTCTTTGGCAAATCAAAACACAACTACACAACCATATTACATAAGCCATTCTTGGCCAGCAAGGATATCAACAGAAAAACATGGAACAACCATAACAGACTTGAGGTCATGTATTTGGGACATATTGGCAGTTTTCAAATTTTTAGGCCGACCGACTTGTGTGGGTCCCGCGTTGGGATTTTGGGCTCATTTTATTTTCTTAGGTGTGATTATTTATTTTACATGTCATTTGTTACTATCATAGAGGATGGGATGGCCTTTTGTTGTGTTAATGGCATGTTGGGATTTAAAGATGAGAAGAGCGCATTTTAGTCATTATGCATGACCACCCTTTGACTCATTATAAGAGTGACACCTTCACCTATATGTGGCATCTATATTTCATGCAATTGAGGACTCATCCACGTAGACATCTTTAGTCTCATCTCCCCTCCATAGTTTTCTTTTTTATCACCATTGAGAGCTGGTTTTGAGCTTCATTTTTTTAGGGTCTTGTGGAGGGTTTTGGAGGTGACTATTAATTGGAATGAAAAATGATCACGAGGGGAAGAACTTTCCATTGATATAATTAGTGAAGCCACTTTTTCATCACAGATTCCTTGGTATTGTCTTAAAGGAAGGTGTTTTAGTTGTGTTGCAAAAGAGCTATGTTCTTCATTTTTTTTTCCCACCTTTGTGGTGATTATAACCCATCAATTGGTGATTTTTGGGGTGTTTGTGCCAGGGATTTAAACTCCCTTGAGTTAGTATTATCTAACCCTCACACCCTTTGCTTTTAAAGAATCATTCTCTATTAATTTATGCTAAAAAATGGTGTTAAAACTAGAACTGTGCGCCCAGAACTCGAGCCCAAAACCTTCGGCTCGAGCTATTTTCTATAGAATTTTTTGCACTTTTACCTGAATTTCAAATGATCATAACTTCCTCATTTTAAATCTAAACTAAACGGCTTGAAGTCAGTTTTCCAATGGTGCCAATCTCAACCATAGATTCTATATGTGGAGAAAGATATGATCTCTTTAGGGCAGACCACTCCATGAAATGAAAAGTTTAAATTCCTTTTGTGCTCAGTGCTCGAGCCCAACTCCTAGGGCTCGTGCCTTTGCTATTGGAACTGAAATTTTGAAACTGAAATGGTAGTTCTTAATTATAAAGATGTGGATACTTATAAATTGTTATTTGCTGAGCATATTCAAAATGATAATACACCATAAGTGTTGGAGGTGATTATATGCTTAACTTGTATATGCTTTTAATGCAAATGCCAAGGATGATATAATATGATATTATATGATTTCATAAGAGTTATTATGTAAACTTAAGGGTGGTGCTTGTTTATCCTTTCTATAATAATATTTGTTGAATAGCATGTTGGTTGCAATTTAAAGGATATGATCATTGAAATGGAAAGGGGAAGTGGAATGTTGTTGTAAGTCGACATGATATATCGTACATTCATCTTGCATAACATGGGGATGAATTTGGGATGAAAAGGAAAAACTTAGAAATCTTATTAGATGATTATTGAGAAAGAAATTATAAATGAAGGATTGGGATAGTTGGATGATGGGGATTACCTCGTGTACATGTCGTTAATGAATCTAGAGAAGGCGTGGGAAAACACCCTATGTATGATTGAGTCCCTAGGCACCAAATGGCACTAGAGATTACTCTAGGTCAGGGATAGATGACCAGTTTTCTTCTCGTGGTGCTGGAGATTACTCTGGTACATTAACGGTTTGATACATGTCATTAGTTTGGAGTTTGGGAAAAACGGAAGTGTTATTGGCATTGTCATTGAATTTTATGACGCTTCATTTCATTATTGTATGTTGGTTATTATCTGGATTATTATATTCCCCATTCTCTCTCATACACTCATTATATGTGCACTCTATATGTATGGCACTGAATAATGGAATAGAATTATTACTAGAAAGAGAGGGAAAGTGTGCAAGGGTCATGAACCAAATAGTGTAATGTTTGGAAAGGAGGTTGTAAGTGAGTGGTGCCAAAGGTGGTTACCTTTTATTCATATTATTATGTAGACAAAGGTGATTATCCTTTGTCTAGGTCATTAGATACGCAAGTGATGCTAAGGGGTTCCTTAGGTCAGGGTAGACAACTAGTCTTTTTCTAGTGGCACCGGGAATTATCTTGTACATGATTGTGTTAATGGATGTACGAGTGAGTTGTACGTGTGTGAATTAGTGGATTATGTCATATGTTGACTATTTTCTAAGACAGTATGAGTATGTGATGATTATTTTTCCCTGATTAGTATGATCCGTGTTTCTAATTACTATTCCTTGTATGGATTCACGAAGGTATTTAGGAGTGTTGTTTAGGCAACTCCTACTGAGCTGTTGTGCTCATTCCTATTATATATCCATTTTTTTTCAGGTCACGAAACGGAGGTCGTTGAGGACGTTCCTCCACAGACAAAGAAAGATGTTGTACCTTATTTTGTGTACATATTTTGTTAAATGAAAATGTATATTTGTAAAATGAACATATATATTAAGTTATATTTTATGTATAATGTTGTAAAAGCATGTACTTATGGGCACTAAATGTGATGACTGTGTCATCTTTGTCCTTTTTTCAACATTTATTTATTTAATTTATTAATTAATTATTTGTTTATTCTTTTTTAGCATTGCCTTAGGGTTTTGTCGAACTCGAGATAGGGTTTGGTATCCAGAACTGATTTTCGGCACCACGCGCATTGCATTATTTTATCTTTTACTGTCAATGCATGATTTAATTTCATAGAAAAGCATGCTCATTTAATTCTAAATTCTGGGGGTATGGATGCATAGTTTCTTCGAAAACATTTTCGTTTTTCGGGGTTATTTGCATAATTAAATTTTTGTGATATTTTGTCTTAGGGACCTTTTTGCAAATATTCTTTGAGATATTTAGAAGAGGGACTAACTTGCAATTCTAAGACAATGT
>JAOTQH010000053.1:3303178-3317155 GCA_025631255.1 Cornus kousa
CCCATTTTCCATTTAGCTTCTTTTGTTTCCATATTGTGCATCATATAATGTATTTATGATTCTTATACTGGAATGTTGTTAATTGATACATCAAATGCATATACATTTCTTTATACAAATTATATGGATTCTTTAGAAGTTCACATTATTATTTTGTGCGTCTATTGAGGCAATTTGTTTTCTATTTCATGTCATGTGCATAAAACCCTCTTCGGGTCTATGGTTAGCGTCTATCCTACTGGGACACTCTTGGCTCCCCAGTTTCAGGTACCGAAGAGGATTGACAATTGCAAGGTGCAGCTTAAGCCAATGAGCTTGTGTGACTGACCTATTTGTCTAATTGGAGATTTTTTTTTTTTTTGATCATGTATTTTAGGTGTTGATTTATGTATCATTGAGGTTGTATTGTATGATCCTCGAAGATTTTGATGTAATTGAGATTATTAATGTAATTGTTGTGTTCTGAATTTTCGGGTTGTTACAAAATGTCACCAATCAAAACAAAGAAAACTCGAAATACATCCACTTATGATAAGGCCTTAACTAAGAACATCCTCTAGTAAGAGATGCTCCATCAAATGCCCCACAAAACAGTTGTAAGGACATTTTTTGGTAGCTTTGCAGAATGTGACAACCAAACTTATGAACAAACCATTTCCTATAAACTGGTTGTAAAGATTTTGGTTGATTCCCATTAATTGAAAAAACAAGTTCAAGGTAACATAGCCTTTCCACATACCCCCAAAGCAAAATAATCATGGCTATAGCTTGGCTTGCGTAAAACACAAGACAACAGAATATTTATAAGTAAAGCCAAGCTTTTTATATGGGAGAACCAAAAAAAAAAAAGATGACACTTCTGCAAAAGTAGGCACATGGAGGCTGGAAAAGGGGTGGGGTGTCTCATTCCCATAATTAATCCCGCCTCAAAATCTCTCAATCTCACAACATGCCATTCCAATACAATGAGAACTGGAGAAATATGCCCAAAGCAAAAAATGAGTAGAACCACAACACCAAACTTCAACATAGCCTCCCTGTTACCCTGTCTAAAGGGCTCGATTTGCATTTTGAAATCTTTAGCAATTTGAAATGTAATTCAGTAAAAAAAAAAAATAGTACAGCATATAAAGGACATGGCCACAAGGAATTTAGGACCTCATACCTGCTGTTTTAGTACTATTTGAAACAGAAATGGGATCTTCAGCCCATGTTGGATAAAGCAATTGTTGACGAAGTGTTCCCAAAACCATATAGGGTCTTTGAGGAAGGAAACTTATGCCTCTGGAATTTTTATATCTGGGTCTTTCAAAATCCACAACATCTTGTGTAGTATCTAATTCAGAAGGAGCCACATCCGAAGAAAAGGGGTGCAGAGGATCCTCTGCATCTTTAACATAGAATGTGATTTTTCCGCTCCCAGTACTCCAAAGACCTGCAAGAGCCCTTAACAACGAAGTTTTGCCACTACCACTTGCTCCGGTTACCTATTAATACAGTTATATATACAGTGTAAATATCTCACCTTGTACTCACTTACCAGTTTAGCATGTAAACTCAAAGAGAATATGCAAAGCGAATACTAACCAGCAAATGATCCTTTTCATATATCTTCAATGACAAGTTCCTAATAAGTGTAGCGTTACTCGGTGTCTGTAGAGTCAAATTCTCAATATCCAGTAATTTTTGGGCATTGTCCATGGGCATAGATCCATTAGCCTTCAAGTACATTGAACTTTCCACATTGCAGTATGTAAGATGAATCTTTTCTATGGGATCAGAGAGAAATTTAGAACTGCTGTTATCCAAAATATCATCAAATTCACCTGCATATTTGAAAGGTAGCAAAACTATAAATTACATGTATCCAATGCAGAAGTAAGGAATGGTCCAATTTCAGCCTTATAAGCACCACGATGTATGCAAAGGGATATAGTAAAGGAGATCAGAAATAGAAACATTAAGTTAGAAAAATAAACCATCTTTACATGTCATGCAGATTTACCTAACTCAGATCTAGAATAAAACTGACAGTTCAAAAATAGGTAACTAGTAATCCATGATACATGTGGACTGAGGTTGTGGCATGTAATCTTGGTTGAAGCTTCCAAAATAGCACTTGAACAATGATACATTCATATGAGATATTATCTTAAATTCCTAGCCAGTAAATGACAGTGCACTTAAAGATTCCAACCCACAGATACTATCTTTCTTCCATTCTCATGGAGAGCAGCAAGTACAGCATAAAGGAGAAACAGTATCGAACGTGAAAGGAAGTTTCTTTTGTTATGAATATAAAGAAATATTGTTTCACAGTGGCATGACATAAAAATCAAAAGTAGGGCAAGGCAATGTACCTAGGCGGTCAATAACAGCCGAAAAAGCACTGATTGCCTGAAATTGGTACACAACGAGGGAGAAATCTCCAAGAATATGATTAAAAGCAGATACAGACTGATTTATGACGCCAAATTCTATTTTGCCTGAGAAATACATGGGTGCAACGACTGCAGCAGGAAGTATCTGAATCAGATAGCGATAGCCATTGGTGAAGAACTCCAGATTCCTAGAAGATATCAACAATTGCTGTGAAATCAAAGATAAAAGTTAGACAATTACGTAGAATAAAAATTAAAAATATGGAATGTAACTTTTGCTAGAAATACAAGTAGAGATATAGAGAAGACTGAGGGTCAAAAGATACCAAAAAGCAGGCAATTCCTTAAGTTAAGCTCATTATTTATAGAGATGGAAAGATTGGATATGATGTTCTTACAAAAATAAAGTATAATGGATTAAATGAAGAAGCACTTCTGGCATATTAAGTGATAAAATTATGCCTTTAAAATTGAAAGATAACTTGGACCAAATATGGGTAAAATATTAGACAGCTAAGAAATTACACATTCATAACACAAGTCTACCAAATGTGGTAAGACAAGAAAGGATAAAACTAGAAACAAATACATATGCGAGACGATAGCAGCATCCATTGTGGACAATGAGAGAAAAATGAAAGAAAAAAAAAATGTTTGGTGACTTTGGTCATATGCTGCAAAAACCTAATTGCCCAAGAAGGCTAGACCATATTAAGGGTAATTTATTTATTTATTCAGTAAGTGATATTACAGGTAATGTTAAAAGGAATGGATAGACCAAATTAAGATGAATTGAGACAGCATGTATTTAACTCAAATTATAACCTTGAATAACACGGAAAGAGGAAATGAGATTTATGTACCCAACCCCACAGTCGGGACAATGCTTTTAGTAAGTTAGATTGAGGTGAAGACGCCTGGGCTGTAGGCTCCACTCCAAAGTGCCCCCACATTACCCCCAGACGGAAAACCAGTTAACACTTTTGTTCCCATATAATTATGTGTGTGTGTGGAGAGAGAGAGACTACACTGGTTCTCCTCCATTAGTGAAATTTCTCTAATTTTTTACAATCCTTGTTGAAAATTTAGCCAGCCATACTACATGAGCCCATACATTTCAAGCCACAATGACATTACCATCGGATCCTAAATGTGATATATATTATGAGGAAACAAAAGGTGGCATAGCAAAGTCTTCATTTCAAAGGTGCTCGCCAGGACGTAATGGAAAACTTAATTTTGGAATAGAAAATTAGAAACAACAAAAGATTAAAGGTATCCATACAGTTAAATTTTCAAAAGCACTTTTGAAGCGCTGCAGCAGCAGTTGCATTTCGTTTTCCTCGCCACTGTAGAATGCAATTGATTCTGCATTTTCACGAACGCGTACAAGTCCATATCGGAAATCTGCTTCTTTTTTCTCTTGCAGGAAATTTAAGTTTACCAGTCCCTGAAAGAGCGGATGGAACCATTCCGTCATTTGGAGTAAATAGCATCTTTTATTGCAGAAAGCTTCACTGAAGTAGACAACCATGATTGATGAAGTTAAGTAATTTACCTTCCCAAGAAAAACAGAAATAGCTGTTCCACCGATTGAATACACAAGAAGTACAACAAACAGCGGTGGATAGATACCATACAGGATGTTGCTAAATGATATCAAGTCTATCACAGCATTGAAGAATGTCAGAGAGAATGAAAGTGCTGTTCCTGTGAAGGAACTTAGATCATCAACAATCCGCTGATCTGGATTATCAATTATTGATTGAGACTGTATTTTATAAAATGTCTGATTCTTTAGATAGCGGTCAATGTAATAGCTTGTCATCCAGCCTCTCCATCTCAATGAAAGAATTTCTCTTGCATAATCTCTTAATACAAAAAACTGCAAAACAACATTATGAATAAAATTGACAGTTCAAAATTATAAATATCAAAACAACAGTAGACACAAAATAATGCAGAAGCAGAACTATCTCTAGCACTAGCAACTAGCAAGAAATGAAAGCAAATGATAGATAGTATATATTTGATGGGTGTATATAGCACTTTTAGAAGAAATGCCCCAATGGATACAGTCTTTCCACAATTTTAACATACATTCAAGTGTGCATGCTTTATGTTACGACAAACGCCGCGAACCAAAAATGCAATCAAGAGATCAACAGCAAAGTAAACACACACCATACAAAGAACACAAAGATTTATGGGGTTTGACATAAAGTCTACGTCCACAGTGATGACCAGCGAAAGATTTCACTATGCGAAAAATAGGAGATTACAAGTTTCAACCCCAAACCCTCTATTTTTCTCTCTCCCCTACTGTTATTAGTGTTCTCTCATAACACACTCCAAACCCTACATACCTTTATATACTGGGCTACAAGAGAGTAGAATTGCAAGAGAAGAATAGGATCCAAAAAAATAATTTCAACTGCATTGCAACCCCAGCGGAAACAGAATTCAACACTTTTATCTATCAAAAAAAATTCAACACTTTAAACTAGTGTTCACCAGGCCAGAATTCTGTAGAGATAACTTAACGATTTTCTCATTAAGGTTTTAAATCTAATTGTTGTAATGTAATTAAATTCTACTTGTCTTATTCTCTGAGAACGCTTGAACTATCTGAATTATGATTTGAGGATAAAGTTTTGGTGATTTCCAAAAGAAAAGGAGAGTGATACCTAAGAAAATGCAGCAATGTGCTCACCGGAATTCCACCAGCAAAAGCACCAAGGTAGTACAAGAGTTGCTTGGTGAATTGTTCCTGGTCTTTGTCTGGCAAAAAATTTTGAAATAATTGTAATGAATTATTATATCATTAAACTTAAAATCAACAGAGAAAATAAAGAATTAGAAAAGAAAGAAGAGGCAGCATAATAAAATCTCACTGGCAAGGGCGTTGTAGAAATCGCGACCGAGGAAATTGAAACCGACGCTGATGCCGGTGGTTCCTAAAGTGAGGGCAAAAACAGCAGCGAGTTGCAATCTGGCTTGGACTTTGTCATCTGATGACCAATATGGTGCAGCCACTTTCCAGAACCTCCTGGCCAGTGTTGGAAGATCAGGACCTTTTCTCTGTGCATCATCATCATCACCACCACCCTATTTCACATTCAATCAATTTTGTAGAGAAATTCAATCAATTCATATATGTGTAATATATATGAATAGAACAAAAAGAAACCTGATCATTCTGTGGTTCCGTGGAAGAATCAGCAGCCGCAGATGATGGTGAAGAATACGAATGAAGTGTGGATGTATTTCTACTACTCCTTCTCTTCCTCAAAGGGTTGCGAATGGAGGAAATGAAGAGTATGCTACTGTTACTGTAATGGGCAAAATGGGATGGGAAGAAGGTTTGGTTAGGTTTGAAGGCCGTAGCAGTGAAGAGCCACAAACGACGATGAGAGTAGGGGTTTGGGTTGGGTTTTGTATTATAGTTATTATTATAATTACTATAAATGGAGAGAGCATTTGGTTGTGTATGTGCTTGTAACTGTATCATGGTCGCTCACTTGGTAGTTGATCAGACAGAATTCAGTTTTTGGTGACTGAAGTTCAGCCGCTTGAGGAGACAATGGAGAGAGGCCATTCCATTCCAATTTTGACTTTCCACATTTTCTTTCTATTTTCACCCAAATTATCCAAACCAAGAGTCTTCGCAATTTGCAGCCCTTATAACGCCACGCCATGCTACTACCTCTATCTATATTTTTTGTACGGATTATATGTGCCGTTTAATAGTTTGTTTTGTTTTTTTTTTTTTTTTTTTAAGTGATTAAGAGATAAAGGATCTATAATGAAATAACACTTATTAGTGATAAAATAAAATAAAATAAAATAAAAATATGCTTAATTGGTACGGGCACATATAGCATAGACCATCATTAAGAAATTAATTAAAATTAGTGTAGCATCAAATTATTTTTTGTAATCAGTGCAAGTTCACAACTAAACTCCTTGTGTGGGGGGTGGGGGACAAATGAGTGTGTGAATTTTCTACTATTTAAAAATAATAATAAAATAAATAAATAAATAACTTTTGATAGTAAAAACAACCTCTGTTAAAAAATATATGAAAACAGAGAGAGAGAGAGAGAGAGTTCATTTGGTAGAGGAAACATGTCTATGAAATCTTGAGATGATATTTGGAGAGTGGTAAATGGCGCAATGGCAGAAAGCTTGTCGATTAGAAAGGAAAACAATCTTAGTGTAACCCACGCAATGGATGCCATTCTAATTTGTAGGTTAGATCCAAATTCAAGCCCACATTGTCTATAAGAGACGAGATTTGATAGGGTATATGACTAGCATTATAAAAAGAGGCATGCAAATTCACAACAATTATTTTTTATTTATTTTTTATTGCAAGATTAACCACACTCCATATATTTTAGCGGAACAGGCAGCTGACATGAACTCAACCACATACCATTTGATAAACGATACCGATGTCATCTCTTCTATTCAAAATAATCAACATATTTTTTTTTTTGTGAACAAATAATTATTTTATTGAAAATGGAATGCACAAAACATAATTCAGTGCCTGTAGTTGCCAACAGCAGCCTGCAGGTCGCTGTTCAGCAAGCAGCAACAAATAACATGATAACATTATGTTTACCAATGAGCACCCCCACAGAAACAGCCTGCATACCATCTCCTGAACTTCTAAATTTATTGTTTATCAGGCCAATCAATGGCTTCAGAGAAAAATCTTCCAAGTGAGAAATATAAAGATCTATATATAGGACCACATCACCACAGATACATCTTCAGATGGCATTGAACACCCACATACCAAGAGACCGACCACTATCTTAAATTCAACCAAACCAACATCTTTCAATTCAAGCCACAAAGACCATAAAAAATCAAATAGCATAATAGCATCTACAATCTCCAACAATACCCAAAACTTAAAAGAGGATTATCGTAGTTGAAGAGGATAAATCACTTGCTCCAATTTGACAAAAAACAGCTTCGATCATAGAAGTCAATATATAGAAATACAGTTGAAAAGCAAACCAGGTAAGGAGGCCAGCAGCTAGACACCCTTACAATTCATGCAGATATGACCTCACAGCTAGCTGTTTGCAAACGTTTTAAGCTTCTTCTTTCTCGTCCTCTTTCCCTTCCCCTTCAATTGACATGGACGTTCCTTGCGAGGTTGCCATAGCCATAACCTCTCCTGGAGGTGGGTGATCAAACTTGCATGTTGGGCCATACTTGCATGTGCCAGTCTTTAGATAATAGGGACAGATGATGGCACCCTGACAACACGGTCACCAAACACTCAATGCTTCCTTCATAGTAACACACACACACACACACACAATGTATATACATATAATCTCACATAAACAATAACATCACACACACACACACACACACACACACAGATTGGTTGGCAAAAGCAAAATAAGCTATCATTGCGGAGTGACTAGAGGGCCAACGTTAATTTATACATCCTCCTACTATTTTTCTCATAATTATACTCTACTGACATTGTAGTCAGTGAAATTAATTACAAATGTCACGGTCAAGATAACAGTTCGCCTAGCAGCAGAGGCACCATATAGAGGTGACAATTCCATATGATGGTTTTTTATACAAAAGTTCTATAATCTTTTACTGAACTCGAATTTTCGAATAGCCAAAAAGCTTTGCAACATGAGTATTGCATGACCATTAAAGCCTCCCCTTTTCTTCCCCTCAACAGTTTTACCTATATTTTATTATTCTCCGATTCTTCCCACAACATACACAAACCCATGTCACACTAGTGTAAATGATAAAATGCATTCTGTCATAGATACTAAAGGAAAATTCGTGTGGTGTCATATTTACACAAATTATGACAAAATGACTTCATCTGATATTATAGTTTTGAGCCTGATTCTCAAAGAAAGAAATGCTCACCCCTTTGTTATATTTGTGAGGACCTCCTCTCCTACATATAATCCTCACAGGCAGCATAGAAATCGAGCAAGTATCTTTCCATGGATACAGGGCCGGCTCGGCCCTTAGGCGGTCGCCCAAGGCCCCAGCCAATAGGAAGGCCCCTAAAAGTATTGTTTCCTTATTGAATTAGACTTCTTAAAAATTTTATTTCCTTTTTTTTTTGCCCCTAAAATTATTATTTTATTTTCTCAAGTTCCTAACATTTTATTTCCTTATATTATTAATTCCAACTAATTGTAGCTATTTCCATATTGTAAGGCCCCTAAAATTATTACTTCCTTACTGTATATTATTATTGTTATTGTTATTATTAACAATATATATATATATATATATATATATATTTGCCAGATTAACAATATATTACAGACTTCTTTATTTCCTTATATTATTAGACCTCTTCATAGCAAAAGAATTTGATTACTTCTAAAATTTTCATTTCACTTTCTATCAAAATACCTAATTTTATCCTTATCTTTTCTTTTATTTTTTCCTCCTCCCCTTCTTCCACATTTCTATTGTATATATATTTAACTAATAATTAAGCTAAAAAAAAAAAAAACTAATAATTGTGGAAATTAATTTTAAAATAATTTAAAAATTATACGACGGTGAAAAAATATATATTATTCACTTGATTTATAATATTAATCAAATGAGCGTGTCGCCCTACTCTCAAACAGTTTCATTGAAATAATATTATTAACATATTAAGAGATCACTTTTATAATTTTGGCCTAAGGCCTCAAATTATATTGAGCCGCCCCTGCATGGATAGACATAGACCTTACCACAGTGGCTCTCTTCGAGGGATAAATCTCATTGACTTGGTATATCAAACACTTATATAAACCAACATGGTTGGCTAAATTGATGCTTCGAGGAGGAAGTCCTCCCCTACAATTAAGCCTCGAAGAAATACTAAGTATCTCGAAATGCTCCTCATAATCCTCAAAGAAATGTGGAGACCTTGAAAAGCTCCTCTCTTATGGATAAACCTAGAATAAACGTTCAGAACCTATAGGAGCTCCTTCCCTATAGATGAAACTTGAAGAAGTACTGAATACCACGAAGAGCTTCCTCCTACCGAAAGAACCTCAAGGAAATGTTACAAACTTCAAGGAGCTTTCTCTTAAGAGAAAATCAATAAAAGGGACACTTTGGTGAAGTTATCTAAGCTTGGAGCATGACTTGTGTGAGCAACAAGGTGTCACCTTACAGGATCCCAATGGATTATTTGGCCTGGAGACTGGAACTGAGTATCTCACCTCAACTGCACTCTCCTCGATTAAACTTGAAGCGAGAGAAGTTTGCCCCACCTTGAGGAAATGAGTGCTCTTCGCAGACCAACCATTGCTTTATCTCTCTTTCTACTGTCCTGTCACAAAAAATGTCACACTAACCATGCTCCATTTTCTTTAATGCACACACCATACTTGGCTACCTACCCTAAGGCAACCAGGCTCAATCATTTACCTCATCTTAATCTCTTTCCTTAAATGTGCCCCTACCTTGATAGCAACCCCATCAACCCAAGCTTCATTCAAGTTCAAAGCCCCATCAAGAGGTGTTAGGACACACCTGTAAGATCCTCGCAACCTACAAATAAATGGTCATAAATCATAACAGACAATTATTGCATATTTAATTCAGACACTTGCCTTAAGTCACTCTCACTCCATGAGTAAGTGGTTATAGTTCACATTAAATCATTGTTGTATATTTAACCAAGGCACTTACCTTATGTCCCTCTCACCCCGCAAAAGGTGATTGCATAGATGTCAATAACCACCACCTCTATAATACCTAATTAAATTAAGCTTTGTCCGGTAGGAAAGAAAAAAAATTGGATGGAAGAGAGAAAAGAAGGGATAGATGAGACATCACTAGAGAAGAGAATGTGTCATTCCCTCTTTTTGTTCGGTTAGATGGAAGAGAAGAAAATAAGCTCAGAATTTATTGTGCTCGTAAGAAGACAAGGGAAGAGAGAGTTTTAAATTGTTTTTAACATTACACCCATCACTATTTATAGTATTGTAATTTATAGAGGATGGCATAATACTCCCACTTGTCTTCCCTCCTCTCTTCCGCATATATTTGGAGTGATGAAAATTTGTAAAGGTGGAAGGTTACTCATCCAACCTATTATCCGCTCTCTCCTTGTCTCCTCACTACCAAACGAAGGAAGTTTGTTCCTTCCTTCCTATATTCCCTCCACCCCTCTTCCTTCCTTCCTTCCTTCCAAACAAAGCATCAAGCTAAAGCAAAATGTATGTGGATTGAACCTAGGCAAGTCCCAGAACTCCTCTATAAAGCTGGGAAAAAAATAAAACCTGATTCAACACAGTTTCCCAGTCTATTCACCAAGGCAATGATTAAAAAAGCTCTAGCGACAACAAGAATCTCTGAAAATCAAGCTTATCAATGATGGAGATACTGACCCACTGAAACAAAAAATAACAGAAACACTTGCTGCACTTCACATTGTGAAATAAGCACAAGCATGTTTCTTCAAAAATAGCAAAATACAATGAAGTCCCTTAAATTTTTGTTCTAGTTTGATAAAATGAAGGCAAACATTGTTCTTATTATGTTACTTGCTTACAAGCTAAGAAATGCTACTGAATTAGTAAAGTTACAAGATGGATTATGTTTCATAGACAAACTTCATATCCTAGTCTCCAAGCTTTGGTCCTGCAAGTTTTTCTCTTGATAAAAGATTCACATCATTTTTTTTTTTTTGATAATATGCCTCGTGTAACTTTATGCAACCATATAACTACGTAGTCAGTGCAGTGCGGATGCTCTAATATAAAGAGGTGAAAATATTTGTCTACCTTTCTACCTCTTACACTAGTTCAGAAAGTAACTAACAACTTTAAAATTGTTTAGATCCCCAAAGAAATGCTGCCGTTCTTAGCTAGGACAATACACAAAGATGCATGCATAACTGAATGAATCAAAATATAACCACTCAAAATATAACCACTTATTACTTATCAAAAAATGTATATATATAACCACTTATTGCAACAATAATTTCAATTGGTCATAAATATTATTTGTACTTTTCAGGACAAGATACCCAGCTTATCTTCTTGATTAGATTATTTAAATAACAGAGTTCATACCTCTCTCCTAGGTAGACCTGCAGGAGTGAGCTTAATATTTTGTTGTTGAGCTTCCTTTGTTGCCAGTGCTGGTGTTGACCGATCGAGAGGGTGATGATATTTACATCTTTCCCCGAACTTACACTCCCCAGTTTTCATATAAAACTAGAATGATGGGAGGAAAAAAGGTAAGATTTGTTTTAGAAAAATATATATATATAAGAACAGTTAATTACTAGTCTGTATCACGGTTAAAAACAGTTAAATCCACAAAGTTAGCCCAAATTGGTTTACAAGGAAGTCAACTGGTCAACTGCTAATTTTTTAAAACATTTACTTCAAGTTCAATTGAATAACAACAAAACTAGTAAATCAGCCTCTGCAACTAAACTAAAACATTATATAGAATTCTTTCAATTGATCAACAAATTTTTAAAAAGTATTAATTATTTCAATTAGAGGGCAATGATAAATTGTAATAATCGTCCCATGGTTCAGGTTCACAGTGACGGATTGATCTATAAAATTCCAGTCCATCTCTAGTATAAAACTATAGTTGACAATCTAGATGCAATCATATTCCTTCCATACCAAAATATTCACCTAATTGTTACCACTGGATATGGAATCAAACAAATACCTACATCGCATTCAATCTGTCCAGGTTGTTGAAGATAGATAGATAGGCCCACGGTTCATAGTAATGCATTAATCCATAATAATTCGAGTCCATCTCTAGAACCATATATCAAACTATAGTTGACAATCTAGATGCGGTCATATGCTTTCCAGACCAAACTATTCAGTTAATTATTAACCACTAGAATACGGAATCAAACAAAAACGTACATCACATTCAATCTGTCCAGGTCGCTGAGGAAGGATAGATAGGCCTAGTCCGAGCTGCAACATAACATGCAAAAATTAACATTTGCTAGTGTTAAGCTAAAGTTTCCATAACTGCATTTCAAAACAAACTTAATATCAAGTGAAAACTGAGAACAAAGAGCAGATAATAGTAATGATACACAATTACACATACCACAAATCATGGACACTTTTCAAGGAGTTGTGTCCATGTTAGAAACCAAAACATTTATGGACACTCCTAGACACTTGTCCAACATGTTTTGAACATGTCCATGATTTATATGGTTGTATAAAGTTTGAACATTGAATGTACTTAAAAAGAAAAGGATATAGGAAGGTCTTACTGAAGCAGTGGCCATAGTAGGAGAGAAATCACTAAATTATGTGTATACACATACATCTAGTATACACATAATTTAGTGACTTCTCTCCCACTATGGCCACTACTTCAGTAAATATATATATACATACATGCATTTCAATATATCTCGTCCTTTTGTTTCATTCTCCATGCGATATGGTTGATCATATATTTATTTATTGAATATAGGCGGAGGACACAGGAACATTCACTTGAGGGGGCCAATATAGAAAATAGGAAAACAAAAATCACACTAGTAGTCTAATGAAAATATAATTTAAATATATATAAATTATAATTACAATTTTTTACAATAGAAGTCATAGTACATATTTTTAACATAAAAGGTGTAAGAGATTATTTATTAGTTAAAAGTACTTCATGATACCTCGAGCTTATAAATCAAGTAGAAGGGTGGGAAAAGTGATAATATAGAATTTTTTTTTTTTTTTAATAAGTAAAAATGTATTAGAAAGCGTTCAAAAGGGGAACGCATCCCAAGAGCTGTACAAAAACCAAAGGAGAGAAAAGGGGAGACCTATGGACCCAAAGAACCCAAAAAGTCCACGATTTCATCTAAAAATGTACAATTTAAGGTATTTGGAGGAAAAGGGGAAGAGAATTATGATGCTTTGATTGATGATGACCATGATGATGCTAATTGTCTTGGTGGAGTTCTGAACTAAAGAGAAGAAATGGGTTTTGAGAATGATGGAGGTGGTGGTGGAGTGAAAAAAGTGGTTGGTGATGATAGTGTACACAACAATGGGTCTATGGGTAAAGTGATAACATATGGTATTTTAAATAGTATTTTTTGCCTATTTCTATTTCTGTTGAGGGTATATAAGTCATTTACTATAATAACTTGAGGGCATTTTAGTAAATTAGACAGGTCCATTAGTTCATTTGACGGTCCGTAGGAGGGGAGGTTCATGTAGGTTTTTTAGGGGAGGTCAGTGTAAATTACCAAACCATAAGGGAGGTCTCTGTAATTATTGCAAATCATAGGGGAGGTACGTGTAATTTACCTTTAAATAATGAGGGGGCAAATTGTTAAATAAAATTAGGGGAAAAGTGCAAAAAAACCCCTTGCACTATGATAAAATCTGCAACTAACCCCCTAAACTATCAAAAATACAAAAAACCTCCTTAAACTACACTTTTGTTGCAATTTACCCCATCCGGCGAATTGCCGGCCAAATATTACCGTTAAAAACCCCATGTGCTGTCACGTGATGCAAGTTCTAAGTTTATATGACCATAATACCCTTATGAATGTGAAAGG
>JAOTQH010000053.1:3317255-3347408 GCA_025631255.1 Cornus kousa
TTTATTTTATTTGTGTTGTCAAAAGATACTTAAAATATTAAAGATTAAAGATAAGGAGAGAAAAAAATGAAAAGGCAGTTGTGTCATTTAGAAAGTAATAATTATTTACTTGTAAAGATAATGTTATAATTGTCATTTTATTTAAAATTGTAGTGCAAATGTTGAAAAGTATAATGCACATATGGCATCCTTTTATTATTTTACTTTACCTAAGAAATATCAATTTCTTTATATATTCACCTATCTCTCTATATAAATACCTTGTAATTTGGTAAACACTTATTTATATGCATATGCATTATTGATAAAACAATACGTAGTGATATATATATATTATTATTATTTTAATTGTTAGGGATTAGTGATTAGTGGGGAGGGGGTGGTTCATAAGGACAGCGATGAACAATCCTATAACCTGCTTGGGCTAAGAATACTTTGCCTCAATAAATAAATTGGAATAGTTTGGTGTGATGGAATGAAATGAAATAGAATGGGAATGGAGGTGGGAATGGAATGAATAGGGAATGTTTTGTTGGAATGTGGAATAATTTTAATGGAATGACCATTTTACAAGAATAGTGAAGAATGATGATTCCATTTTTTAAATTGGCATCAAACACAAGAATGTAAAAAAAATAATTCAATTCTACTTTCTTTTATTTCATTCCATTACACCAAATTAGCCCTAATTTCATTTAGGGTACGTTTAGATTGAGAGATTTGAAGATATAGTGAGAAAAAGAAAAGAAAAAAAAATTATAGTGTAGATTGTATTTGGGTTGCTTAAAATGAGATAAAAGAAAGCATAGTGGCTTATCCCTTGTATTACGCATATCTCAAAAAAATTGAGGAGATAAAAAGAGAAATGATAATATTTAAATGATATTTTCATAATTTTGAAACTGTCATTAATAAATATTACACTCTTATAGGATATGATAATAATTTAATTGTTATTATTTCATTTTTTCCCTCTATCTCACACACACACATATATATTACCTCATATTTATCTAAATATGAATAGAGGTTATTGTTATTATTTAATATTTGTTTCTTTTATCTCCCTCATTATACTATATTTTGATCTTATCTTACCATCTTTAGTTGTACTTCCTTCCATGCTCAAATTTTACTAATGCAATTCAATTGATCGGATATTAAAAAAGAACCAGCCAACAAAAAACTTGAAATTATAAATACTAGAATATATTCCAACGACTTGGTAAATTATAAATAGTCTAGTATATATTCTAACGACTTTGACCAACGAAGAAGAAAAAATTGACAGCGGACAATATAGACTCGACTCGACGCCGGCATTTCAGAGGCACAACCAATTGAAATAAACGGAGCTCGGCATTGCAGAGGCAAAACCAATCGAAATAAACAGAGTTCACATACTTGCTTTAGCCTTCAAGGGAGGAGAGAGAAATCTAGAGAGAGAAATCTCAAAATTCACAGGGAGGCGGAGATGGACGGCAGTGGAACACGACCGGCACCACCAGTTCATCCGGCAGTCGGACCGCTGGCATACTTGTTAGGTACTTGGAGAGGCCAAGGCGAGGGCGGTTTTCCCACCATCGCCTCCTTCAAATACGGCGAAGAGCTCCAATTTTCTCATCCCGGTAACAAGGTAATTCTCTTTTTACATATGCACACATGTATGGATATGTCTCTTCTTCTATTAGTCTGCTAATGATTAAGTTAAGTCTTTCTTTAAAATTTCCTTTTATAATATGCTGATTGAGCAATCGATAATGATAATTTATGTGTGTGTGAAGCCTGTGATTGCATATTCTCAAAAAACATGGAAATTGGACTCCGGAGAGCCGATGCACGCTGAAAGCGGTTATTGGAGACCCAAACCCGACGGAACCATTGAAGTTGTCATTGCTCAGAGCACCGGTCTTATTGAAGTTCAGGTTTGCTACTGCCTCTGCTCTTTCCATCTTTTTTTTACATTTCATAATACCACTGACATCACCAATTCACATCTCTTAATTTGATTTTGGAAATATATGATAAGAGTAATGCATTTTCCCAATGGGTATTTTGGAAAAATTCGAGATGTCAGCCTAGCTCTTTGATAATTTAAACAAAAAATTTAGATGACTTTCCATGGAAATTTTTTATTATGGAAATACCTTTGCATAGAAAGAAACCCCCATTGTAATGTAAACAAATTAATGATTAACTCTGTTCGTCTCTCTATATGTTTATATATAATTTAAAATTCAGAATATTGAGTTAAGAAAACCCATTCTTATAAATGCACCTTCATAAAGAAGTAAACCCAACTCAAGAATAAAGAAGTCTAGTGCAATAGTGTCGTTTCTTTAAAAATATGAACTACTATACAGAAAAGTTTATTGATATGACTAAAGAAGTGAATCTGATTATAGTTACCAACATTTTTTGCTAATCACCAGCATCTTACTACTACTATGTTGCTTGATATGATTCGATTTACTTAATACTGTAATAAGATAATAAAATAAGCAGGAATTTTTGAAAAGGAGTTTGTTGCTTACCCTAAATAATTTTATAAAGGATGCCAAGCATGAATTTTATAAAAAATTATGCAATTTCCATTACTGAATCTTGGAATTGCTTTATTCCCAGCAGCCAACTTTATTCAGTAGGGAACTCATACTGTCTAATTTTTTGGTTAAAACATGTCTTTATCTATTGATTTGGTACTAACAATATTTTGATATTATCCCTTTCCAGAAGGGAACATATAATGCAGAAGAGAAAGTGGTGAAGCTCCAGAGTGAACTTGTGGCCAATGCTTCCAAGGTAATTGGCTTGCCCTTATGGGATACAACAATGCAAAAGCGTTAAAGAGTTTTTTTGGTTTCATGGTGGTTCAAAAAAGTTCTTATAGCATATCTCTTTTCTGGTTTAATAAGATTTCTGTAACTACTTGGCGTTTGTTATGTAATCACATGCATATTTTCCTAGAATTAAACTAGTAGTTTCATGGTTGTTGTATGGGCGTTTTCTGGAGTGCTATTGTGTGAACAGCATTAGTTAGTATAATCATCAGCACATGCTGCCTGCCATTTAATGTGTAATGTCTATGTGTTGTGCATTCATATGATGTCACGCATGCAAAAACAGCCACAAAAGGGTGCTATCAATGGGGAAAGTTGAGCTTTTCCTCCGAATTGTTGTATAGGATCATTTTTACTCTTTTCCAATCTGCTTTCTTGGTGCCTTGTTTAAAACTATTTCTTGTGATCAAGCCTCCTAGAAGGGCCATGACGTGTTGGAGATGGTTATAGAGAAGGATGAAGAATCATATAGTTTAGGTGGATTTGTCTAGAATAGAGGCATTTTTATTGTCTAATCATATTCTTAGTGTCATATCAATGGTAGGGAATTTACTATTCTCCCTTAAAGCTGTAATTGGTAAACCAATGGTGGTCTGGATATTTATGCTCCCTCATCCCTTTCTAGTGATTTTGATCCATGGATAGATTTTCAATTGCTAACAAACATTATTTGTATCGAAAAACTGCGAAGTGTGTTGTGAATTATTCTGTATGGACTAACGTTCTATCTAAATTGGCCTATAGCTGTAATTTTTTTCATTGGATACTGTTGGCAAAAGGCTTTATCCAACCTGAATCGGTTACACCAATGGGTGTTCCCTACTTGTTACTGGTCAAAACTGAACAAAAACTCTGCATAGCTCTCGCCATAGGTTTTCATGCCCTCCGTGGTTAGGGTAAAGGTGGAAGAAGAATGTCATAGACTCATAGCTCTCACGGTAGGTTTTCATCCCCCTCGTGTTGCTCTGTGATGGAAATGACATTGTTGTGCTGGAAACTGGAGTTGAAAAGATAACTGTACAAGTATCGTACATACTTTTTTCTTTACTTTGAGGCATTGATCATGTTATAAACTCCAATGCTTTCATACCTGGAACTGTAAATAGGATAATAGAAAGCCATTTAGTTCAATAAGAGAATAATGAGGTGACTGGCCCTCGATGTATATCACATGAACTCTTCAAAAGTAGGTGACGTACTCGTGTTGGACACACAATACTCAGACATGCAGGGAATATGTTCAACACTTTTGGTTAGACATGCACCCAAAAAAAAAACATAGTCAATAATTGAATTTATAATATTATTACTTTAAAACAAATGAAATGCCTATATTGAAGACTATGTTACATTTCATGAAGACATTACTCTAGAAAATATAAAATTGATAAATTATGAATATTTAGTACTGTTCGTGTGTCCTTTTGCTTGAGGATTTGACACATTCAACATGTGGGTACATACCCATACCTGGCACATGTCGAGTCCATGACATAGCTGGTCCGAACAACTGGTTGTGTCAGCAAACCATAAGATTTTTAGTGGTTTGAGGTGACTTTGACCAAACCATGAGATTTTTTATACGGGTGCTTGTCATTAAAATGGCTGAGTTGAAAATTGAACCGCCCTTCACAAACAGAGTGAGCGGTGAGCCACATGCTAATGAAGAGCTGAAGAAGCAACAGTTGGAACCAATGTTTGGTTCCAAAATTCTATCATATAGTTTGAAGTTGAAGTTTGAAGATGACCAGATGGGTTTAGAAACAATAGCCTCATCTTTTACTGGCTACAATTGAAGACTTTGCAAATATTTGAAGGCTCAACTCCTAAATTGAGGCCCCGAATAATGTGTACTTGACATAATGAGTACACCCCTAACATACCTTGATTGTAAATAGTCTAAATAGCAAGTAAAGGGCACTTAAAAGGCTAGAATTACCTTGTCAATGACATCTTACATTTGAGGCATCTTCTGAAGCATGTTGTAAAAGTGTTCTCTTCACATTTCAAAACATACTGATTTGTGATTCTATAATTTTCTCGGTCTGTACCCGGTGCATTATAGATTTTTTTCTATTATATTTGGAAGATTGATTCATAATTTCAATGAATTATGCTTATAAAAATAGCTGTTAATATTACGTATAAAGTAATGAATCCCTCTATGCTTCTTGTAGAATACTTATAATTTGTGTTTAACCTGTCTCTTTATTTCTTTTTATCTGTTTTCTCCATTTACCCGGTCACTTCCATGTCATTCAAACCCATCCAAATGTCCCACTCTCCCTAGTGTTGGAGCCATTACTTTGCTTCACACACTAATTTGGGTGAGTATGGACTGTGGATCTACTATTTAACCAAGTTAGGCAAGTTTTTGCATTTTGGTATCATTCCAGCGGCCAACAAGTTCTTGGCATTTTTTTTTCTTCTAAGAGCTATTGTATACTACTGATACATAGCAATCTACAGACCCAATGCCATGGATCTACTATATCACTCCCCATAGAAGTTATAGGTTTGGTGGCACATCCTTGCAAAGTTCTTGGATTTCACTCCAAATGATTAGCTATCCCTTAACCTTTGGGTGCCAACTTCCAAATATTGTCTAATTATTTGAATAATATAGATATCATTCTGTAGTATTCCAACTATTTGTTGGTAATTTCCAAATATTGTCTAATTATATATATGATATAGATATCATTCTATAGTATTTTTACTATTTAGTGGTAGTTTTCAGTTAAAAATTATGTGTTTTATGCTACCATGATGATAGATAGAGTTGAGATTTATTGGTAATTTCCAAATATTGTCTAATTATATAAATGATATAGATATCATTCTATAGTATTTTTACTATCTAGTGGCAGTTTTCCGTTAAAAATTATCTGTTTTATGCTACCATGATGATAGATAGAGTTGAGATGAAGATGCTTGAAGAAATATATGAACAAGAATAGTGTACCAGGTGATAATTTGCAATTTAAAGGATATTCTTAACCATGTATCAAGTTCCTTACTGAAATCATTCTCTTTAATCAAGTTGTAAAACATTGAGAATTTAATATGCCTGATATTGTGCGAGGATGGCGTGAGACCTAGTATGCTTGCTGTTTGAGCAACATTGACGATGTTAATCAGCTTATGGATTGTCAAGCGATATGCAAGAAATCTAGTCTCATATATTTTTCTAGAATTATTTAATGGGACTATTACAATAAATGAGGTTCCATTTGGCTTAGAAATATTAAACTCTCTCTGATCCCGCGTCTTTTTAAAATATGAAATCATTAGGGTTACTTTGATTTGACATGGAAGTATTTAGTTGGTTGTCTGAAATTTTTACATGGAGGAAAACACGTAAACGGATTCGAAATAATTCTCCCCGAGGACATGAACAACTATCTGGTGTTAGTTTGCATTTTCTGTTCTATGTTTTGTGAAGAACAATTTACTCCATTTGTGATTGTTGAGGGTACATTGTGATGATCTTCCTTTTTTCCTTGGCAGGTGAAAGAGATAGCTCGAGTTTTTAAGCTAGTTAATGGAGAACTTTCTTATGTGGTTGAAATGGCTACCCATCTTACGAGTCTTCAACCACATCTAAAAGCCCTGCTTAAGAAGCTCTGATGCGGTCGTCTTCAACATATGATGGGCAAAGGAAGAATGTTAATCAACATCCCATCTCACTCATCTGCTGCGTGTTTGCTGCACCTATCATTTCACCACTTTCCAGTAAATTTTGTTTCTCACCTCAAGAGACCAAAAACTTCCACCTAATCTTGTAGATTTGCTTTAACAGTCATCTGTATCGTGAACTGAAAGATAACACCAATAATAGTTGTTAATAGTTGTTATGAGTCTTATGACAGCTTACACGAAGAATTTAACTTGTGCCAAAGCTTGTATGTGAAATATTTATGAATGCTTTTTTGTTTGTTGAGACTGAGTGTTTGTTTTCGTATCTGGACCTAAACTTTGAATTCTATATGTCTCGAAGATTGAAAAATTAGGCTGCATTTGAATTATTTTTAGTGTTTTTGTTAATTATCCTAACTGGTATTATTTCTTATTTTCTTTTATAATCATTCTTCAAAATCTTTGTTTGTTTGGTAACAACCAAACATCAACTAAATTAATAATTCGTTTGTAGGTTATAGAAACGTAATGGGTTCGTAGAAACAATAAAACATGTAGGCAGGCCGACTTAATACAACCCGAGGGTAAGAAAAAAAATTCTATAGGGTAATTTTTAATAAAAATATAATTAACCGAAAAAAATATATCTATAATCTGCAAGCCATATAGAAATCAACGTAATTTTTCAACCTCCACCTAGACGATATTTGCCAGACACCGTAAAAAAAAAAAATGTTTTTATTGAAAAATATAATTTTTTAGGAGGTTTCAACGAGAATGGCCATTAAAAAAAAAATGATATGATATTTAAAATGATGTGTTTGACAACTTTGAATATGTTGCAAATTAAGTCATATTTATCAATTATCACTTAAACTGAATAAAACTTCTCCACTAATGTTTTATAGGTCTTAGAATAATTACTCCAGCTAAAAAATATGCTGTTCGTGTCAGCGGATTTATTCGTGTTAAAGTGGGTATTATCTTATATGGATCAAAACGAACATTGATTATTATTTGTGTGAAGAAATCCTGACACTAACACTATACAATTATTATTTATGTCAAGAAGCGTGACACAATTTTTACACAAGTGACACTATAAATGAGGAATTAAATGCAAATATTCACCATCCAGCACAAATTGTAAATTTTGATTATATACTGTTTTTTATCAATAAAATAAAATTACCATAAAAAAATATTAATAATAGTAATAAAAATAAAATATCCTGAAGGAGGGGATAAAAAAAAAGAAAAGAAAAGAAAAAGAAATACATACATAAATACATGCAGATATATATATATATCACCTACTAGGGCATATAACAGGCACTTTCTCCGTTCAAATTGCTCCTTCAGATTTTATTTCGTCTCTTTTACACTCATCATACGCACACTCTATTAGGTTAAAATCTTTCCAGTAGTACCGAAATCAAGAGCAAATAGAGATGCCTTTGTTCCTCTCGGACGAGGAGTTCGAGCGATGCAGGCACGACGCCTCTCTGGTGTCGGAGAAGGCGGACGCCTTCATCCGAGAGCTCTACAACCAACTCGACACCGTCAAAGCCCAGGCTGACGCCGCCGCGATCACCGCCGAGCAGACCTGCTCTCTCCTCGAGCAGAAATACATTTCTCTCTCCTCCGACTTCAACAATCTCGAATCCCAAAACTCGCAACTCAACTCTGCTCTCGAACAACGTCTAACCGAACTCGCCCAAGTCCAAGCCGACAAGCATCAAATCCAACTCAAATCCGTAATACACACTTCATTTATTCTTTCTATTGATACACACACACACATATATATAATTAGGGTGATCTTAAATTGTCAAATCCAATTTTGATTAATATCGTTTCTTTATTGACGTTCTAATTGTTTTCTTTGTTTTTTTAGATTGGTAAAGATGGAGAGATCGAGCGGTTGTCCTTGGAAGCTTCTGAATTTCACAAATCCAAGAGGCAGTTGATTGAATTGTTGGAACAGAAGGATTTAGAGATTAGTGAGAAAAATGCCACTATGAAGAGCTATCTTGATAAAATCGTAAGTAGCGAATATTACTGTTACTTCCTTTTACTTAATTGGAAACATTTCGAAGGCTCCATGTCTCATTGATAAATATCATATGTTCTGGTTTTTCGATGGTTAAAAATTAATTCTAGAGGTGTATTCATTAGCGTTACCAATGACTGGTTGAACAATTTAATGCATAACTTAAGTTCGCCGAACCGAAAATTGAAAATATTGTGCGAGACCATATGGGCTGTCATTTTGCATGAAACTTGATGGCGTTGTCTAACTCACTAGAAAATGGGGTAAGTTCAATTTCCGGCTAGAGCATGTAAGAAGAATGCTATTAGCTTTTTCTTGTTGGTTGGTAAGGTGAATTTTATTAGATAGGAACAAAAAATAAAGGATTTTTAACCAGGCTCAAAACGACACACGGGTTGCTTGTGCAATCATCTGTCCTTAATTAAACCTATCAAAGACTTTTATTCTCTTGATCTAAGAGTTTAGGAAGCACAAAAGAAGGTGATCAGAATGATAAAGATTCGAAGTTAGAATAGAAACTTGGTTGCTAGATGCACCACAAGGCAAAGTGGGTTGTCCCGAAGGCTATCCGACATTGGGACCGAACTTGAAGAAAGTCCCGAAAGGTCTCATCATCAGGTCCACGCGGAGGTTGCCATTGAATATTTTACCTTCCTTGTTGCGGCTTTTAGAATCCTATTTTTAGATAATTCTACTTTCTCCCCTCTTAAATTCCACTACCTAGTTCTTGGATTTATAATTTTATTTCTCCTTTTGCCCTTTTATTCATACATATAAAATGTGGTTGTCAAACTCTCTCCTGGAATAATCTTACAACGTTTGCTTAATTATTCTACATTTCTAGTTAGAAAGAAGTCAATTTGCCTATATATGATTCACTTTTAAAGGTTATTAAATGTTCATCTCTCCTTTTATACAGGTGTTCTCGATTTTAAGATTATATGTCATTACAAAGTCTAAGATGGCTTTTCTAGCGTTGTTTTTATCTCCAAATCTGTGTCCACCATGTACAATCTTGTATCCTCCATAATCTTTTCCAACATTTCCATTAAAGTCTCCTCCTGCGTATGATTTTTCTCCTTTGGATATTCTTTGAATTCCTTCATCCATATCTTCGAAATTTTTTCTTCAATGTGTTCACCTAGTTTGACTTATAAAAAAAAAGTGTTCACCTAGTCCTACCAAATATGCATTCCCTCAGTGGTTCATCCGGATGCTTAAACAGCAAAACTACGATTTTTGATATCTCTTAAATTATATGGAATGTCTGACCAGGGCACCTGGAAATATCTTACGATTTTTGATATCTCTTCAAACCTTTGTTTCCTGATTGATGTCCAAATATATGTAAAGCCCTCTTACATTATAATTTCCCCTGCCTTCTGAATCTTTTCAATGAAATCTCAATGTCTCTCAAAGACTTAAAGGTGGTTAGGACAGCACTATATGACCAAGGAAACATCAGGGTAAATTTGTTATACAGCTTTTGCCTGCATCTCAAATTTATATTTATTCGTTGAGTTTTGTTGATTCCTTACAGTGATGTTGCTTGTTAGGAGATTTTTCTTGGTAATTCATGTACTTTCTAGCTATGTTAAATGGACTATTCAAAAGTAGTTGAAGTACCCATGTCAGACACACTATACTTCAATCGGTTATGGGATATGTGTCCACTTTTGGTTGGACATGCACCTAAAAAAACATATTCAATGATTAAATTTTATTATGTTATTACAAGTTAAATACCTATATTAAACACTATGTAACATATATAAATTATTCTACTCTTATAAATTAAATAAAAATATTAGATAATAGGAATATTTAGTAGTGTCCCTGTGTCCTTTCTTTGAGGATTTGATATGTCTGACACTTTTATGCATACCTGCATCAGACGCACGTATCTGAGTCCTTGTAACATAGCTCCCTAGTGGTAGAAAATACAACATTTATGCTGCTATCAGCTAATTGCCTGTGGCTATATTTAACCTTGGAAATATATCTGACATTCATTTGCTGGAGAAAAGTTAATATTGTCAGTGTTGATTTCACTATTAATTAAGTTGGTTTATTATTATTATTGTTATTATTATTATTACTCTTCCATGTGTTTCATTATGTGTAGGTCAACTTGACTGACAATGCTGCTTTGAGGGCAGCTCGATTGAGTGATGTTGAGGCAGAGTTGGCACGCTCTCATGCTTCCAGTTCTCGTTTGTCCCAGGTATGCTGCATGCGGTTTTTCATTTCAGTACTTCTTCCTTGGGCTAATCATTCTTTGCTTGGCTATATTAAGCGTTTTTGTATTTGTTATCTTACTTGTTTTTTGAGGCTTCCTTTTTTTCTTTTTAGCAAGTACTGTTTGACCTAAAATTTTTACTCTGATTTATGTATTTTTTAAGTGTATCAGTATTGTGGTACATGTTATAAATACGTTTCCGTTCTTATTACGTGTTCAATTGGACGTTGTGAATCCTATGTTTAATGTAAATGTGATGAAAGATATGACAAATCTCACTCCGTGAAGGTTTCTGCTTCTCAAATTTAAGGTTGAATTTGGTATAACTCTCCAAATATAAAATGTAGCCCGTTCATAATGTTGGCACATTTTATAGAATATAGAAAAGGAATTTTTAATATTTTTAAAGCAGTGTTGTGAATGAATTTATTTCTGTATATAGACAAAAAAAAATTTCTACAAGGGGGACGTACTTGTATCCTGTTTGTGTTAGATTCCAACACTTCTCATATACTCGGACATACGTGTCTGATACTTCCTATACGTCTCCATAGTTTGAAAATGGATTTTTTTTTTTTTTTTTTTTTGAGCGCTTATTCAATTCTTCTAAGATATCTTAGCCATGTATCCAATACTTTAAAGATACTTCGACCACGTATCCGATACTTTTCTTATACTTCGTGACACATATTTAACAAGTTTTGAATTTTAAAATGTAAATTTTCAAATATAACTGTTAGAAAAATCTTAGATTTTTTGTTTTTTTATTTCTAAAAAGCTTTTTGATGTAGTGAGAATATATCATGGCTAATTATTTGACATTTAATGTCCATGCAACATAACAATTTATATAATATGACAAAACCAATTATTATTTTAAACTTATACATACATACATACATACACTTAAATTTTATTTTACATATCTACATTGTTATGATATGTATATGTGTATTGTCTTTATCCAATTTTTTAAGAACTGTTTAATTGCCATATCTGTATCGTGTCCGTATCTAGTATCCATGTTCATGCTTCATAGACTAGAGAAGATATCATGGACTTGCCTTCAGAAGGTAAACGTTTAACGCCTATTTATTTATTTATAAGTAAGTCAGAAGGTAAACATTCTTTAATCTGCATATCTTTCATTCCTTATGTTCTAAGCTATTATCACTAAGTTTACTGCATTATCATTTTTTTTTTCCCTAGGTGGTACTCACACACACTTGTCTCTTTTGAGACTTGAACCCCTGATGGAACACCAAAATCCAGCAACTGTATTGAATGTTATTAAACATGATGGACAATATATTAGTTCTATATTTGAACCATTTCTTAGGCATAAGTGATAAGCCTGCCAATTTGGGAGACATATTGGATCTGCTAATTTTCCTTTGTAATTAGACATCATGTTTCTGACCGCTGGCTGGTCGCCGAGTTCACTAACATGTTGACTGGATTTCCCTTGTCCATGTATTCTTTTGGCAACTCTATGTTAGCTTCTAGGAGCAAACACCGATTTGTTGTGTAGCCAGTGTTAAATTTCTTTTATGCTTTCATGGACTTTTATTTGCATACTTGTTCATAGTGTGCTCTTTTGTGCAATTCTGATCTTTACTGTGTTAATTTTTCTGGGAGCAGGAGAAGGAACTTATTGAGAGGCATAATGCTTGGCTTAATGACGAGTTGACAGCCAAAGTAAACAGTTACATGGAGCTGCATAAAAAACATACTGAACTGGAGGCAGATCTGTCCGCTAAGCTAGCAGATGTAAGTGTAATAAAGAGTTCTTTTTTTGGGTTTTAATTACATATTTCCCTTCAGCTTTGGTCAATTACCTGTTCTTTTCTTTTTTCTTATTCAGGTTGAGAGAAAATTAAATGAAAGTTCGAGCTCTTTAAAGTGGAATAAAGAGAGAGCGGCAGAGCTAGAAATGAAGCTAACATCTCTGCAGGAGGTTTGTCTCACTTTATTTGCCTCTCTTCAGTTTGTTTCATCCGTCACTCTCTTTGTATCTGTTTCTGATGCATGCCTTAACTTGACTCATGAAGGAGTTATGTTCATCTAAAGATGATGCTGCAGCCAATGAGCAACGGTTTTCTGCTGAGATATCAACGGTATGTCCTTTGTTTACGTAAAAAAAAGAAAAGAAAAAGAAGATAAATTCAATTTAACCCTAAACTCAGTTACACATCATGCATGCACTACATGAAATTCCTTTTATGCTCTGCATCTCTTGCTGCTTGGGGATAGTCAGTGAAATAAATGCTTATGCCAAACCTTTGGGTTGGTTAAGTAATATAAATATTTTCTTTTATTATTGGTTATTTATCTTTCATCTGAATATTTCTCAACTGCATAGGTAACTAAGCTTGTTGAACTATATAAGGAGAGTTCTGAAGAATGGTCCAAAAAGTCGGGAGAACTAGAGGGTGTAATCAAGGCTCTGGAAGTGAGATTTTGCTGCAAATTTTTATCTTGAATAACTAAACTTTCTGCATATTATTATAATAGGATTATACTTTCTTGATTGATAAGCAGACTCATTTAAGCCAAGTTGAGAATGATTATAAGGAGAGGCTCGAAAAGGAAGTATCTGCAAGAAAGGAATTTGAAAAGGTATGCTGAGTTTTGTCCTTTTTACTTTCTGCTGGTAAATACATTGTAAACCTTTTTTTGATCCCCTTGGAGAAAACAAGTCTTGATGCATTAAAATTTCTTAATAATTAATTTAAAATATTTGGATGTCTGGATTGTATTTTTTTTTTCTTGAAATGTTTGTTCTTTGAAATGAAATCGGGAGCGTTGTAGTTATTGTTGTTAGATCTTTTAGAAAGGTATATATATATATATATTATCATATGCAGGCTTGGTATAAATAATTATGAAAATTTCGTTGTGAAAGTTTGAACAGTTGGCCTAAATTGGGAAGAAGATTTAGTTAGAAATATTGAATAAAGTGTGATTCTTTCTTCTAAATTCATATTCTTTATGTTTTTTGTATTTAGAAATAGATTTTATGTTACTTTCAGTCAAAGTTCCCATTTAAAATATTGTGAACATATATGACTTCAAATTTTCTATTGGCAAAATGATTTGAAATTTTATGTTAATGTTTACTCTTTTATTTGGCTCTATTGGTCAATTTTTTTGCATACATCATTTCATTTTGTTATTTGTAGCCTTCTCCTTTCCTTCTTGAACACTGAATTGATACTGCTTTTACAGTTCATGATTCTGTCATTTTTTGGTTATAGGAGGCCACATATTTGAAAGAGAAACTTGACAAGTGTGAAGCTGAGGTTGAAGCTGGCAGGAAGACAAATGAGTTGCATCTTCTTCCTCTGAGCAGTTTTACGACAGAAACGTATGTTAATGGCAGTTTATTGAAATGCTTGTTTAAGTCATGTCTGTGCGCCTTTTCCTGAAAAAAATAAAATGGGAGCCACCTTGCCCATTTTTCTTGAATTATTACTGCTAGTCTTGATGCTGTGTCACATTTTGATTCATGCGTGTATGCAAATTTGCTCAACCTTGTTTCACATGACAATTCTCCTAGATTTAGGTACCATCTACTATATGCAAAGAGATCCATTCCCAGGATACTTTCCTATGCGTCCTCTATTACACAGATCTCATATTAAATTACCTACTTGTCTCATCTTCTTCTTCAATATTTGAGAATAGTAAAATGAATACAGAGGAAAGTAAATGAGCTTTAAATCTTCGTCCTCTCTGTAGTTTTACAACAGAAATGTAGGTCAATTGCAGTTCATTGAAATGCTTTTTTTAAGTCATGTACTCAAATCTTTGTGAGCCTATATATCTATGTACTTTTTAATGTAACCTACCTAGCTCTTTTTTTCCAATGATATACTGTTACAATTATTGATACTATCAACTTTGCATGCACGTATGCACATGCTCAACCTTTTTTCACATGTATTTCGCAGGATGATTCACCTAGAATTATGTGCTGTCTAGACTAGTAATTTTTTTTTTTTTTTTTTTTGATAAGTAAAAATGTATTAGAAAGCGTTCAAAAGGGGAACGCGTCCCAACAGCTGTACAAAAACCGAAAAAAGAGAAAGGGGGAGTCCTATGGATAGACTTTAGTAATGATACTTAAATGGGATCCTTTTTAGCTTTTTATTTTTAATTTTATTGATTCAATTGTTCTCTATTTCATCCAATCACAAACTTGGCATGCTGCATTCCCTTGCCTCTACTGTATTTTCATTTATATTTGTGCATAAGTATTGGAGTTTCTTTTATTCCATTTTTGAGTCCGATCCATTTCTGTTCATTATTATCTTTTCTTTATACAAAGAACATTATATGGAAAAAAAAAATAATGTATTAGATGATGTGAAGAAGGCCAAAAATAATAAAGGCCTAGAAATCTTGGATGAGAGTTAATTTTTATGAAGGTATCGAAGGGATATTTTCAAATATAAACTAAACTAAACTTAACTAAACCTTGCACAAGATATTAAAGAATATTTCTATCAACCAAATATCTGAGGTCCCACTTGCTGCAAGAAAGAGCATACAACTACTCCAAGGAATAACAGATTTAAAATATTATCTGGTTTCTCTCCCCTTCCAAGTTGCCCTAGAATTGTTTTGAGCAACCCTTATAACCTTTTGCCCACTTTAAGCCCTTCCTTGATTCTTGAAGGAATATGTTGATTTTAATTATTTCACTGACAGGTGAAGGAAGATTTGTCGATTTTAATTATAGGCAGATGTTCACTTTACTCCGATTTTTAGAGGAAGCGACTAGTGATTACTCTATGACACTTTTTAGAGGAAGTGACTAGTGATTGCTTTATGATACTTTTGTTGACATTATGTTCTAGACTACTAGTGAGTTGATTCGTTGTATCAGGTAAATTTTTGGCTTGTTGGTTGTTTTGCCCAATCCTTTGCCAGTTTATTTCTTCTAGACAAATTAAGAGACCTCTTGTGGAGATCATGGTTCTAAGCTTTTCGTATATAAAGCTTATATTTCCTATTCCCAAAGATTGTAACTTATGATTTGCTCAAGGATCCTCTCATTCTGCTAGACTACCTATCCCCTTGTTAATATATTGGCAGCTGTAGCCAAGTATTGCCTGAATAATCCGCAGTGAGATGGTGGTCAGCCATACCCGTGTTGTTAGATATGGTTTTGAAACACGCTGGTGAGGCACTTGAAATTTTTGAATGGGAGCGAACAAGTTGGGTTATTGCTGACCAAATTGTGCTGGTGTGGAATTAATGTTATGAGCTGGTTTTATGATATATGGATTGTTAGTTGTTTTAACGAAACATGTGGTTTCCCACAAGAAGTAAAAGGATTTGGTAAGTGAGGGTGGTGGGACTTGGGTGGGGCTAACTTAAGCAACCCGAGTCCCGCCTAAAAATTTCACTAGTGCGGGCAAGATACTTGGGACACTGGGTCTAAGGTAGTTGTCGCACAAGTAGGAAGGCTGCTGAAAGGTGTGGAAAGGTGTTGGCTCTGATACCAAGTAGAAATATATAAAAAGAAGAGAAGTGAGAGAATTGCGTAAAGGTTTGAATGAGATGAATTACTCATTCATAACTCTAGTGTTTATAGATAAAATGAGCACATGCTCATATTACAAGAAAGGAAACTAAATCAAATCACAACTTATTCTAAAGCATATTCTATAGCATAGTCAAATTTCTGCTATTATGGTAAGTTATACCATAAATCGTGGTATCATATATGCTAACGTATGCATAGTCAAATCTTTGCTATTATGGTAAGTCATACCATAAATCGCGGTATCATATATGCTAACAACAATAAAGAATATAAGATTTTGAATTTTTTTCAAATTTTAATAAGAACAATTTTATCAAGGTCTACAAGTTTTAATAAGGCTCTGTTGGACAAATGGCTGTGGAGATTTAGGAGCGAGAGGGCAAAATTATGGAGGCGAGTTTTTTCTTGTCAATTTGGGGAGGGAGATGGAGGGTGGCTATCTAGGGAGGCGAGAGCTTCAGTGGGTATGGGACATTGAAAACTCATTCGGAAGGGTTGTTGGGATGAGTTTTCCAAACACATCCGGTTCAGAGTTAGGAGCGGGAGGCATATTAGATTTTGGGAGGATCGATAGTGTGGGGACTTTGTGTTGGCACGTAGATTTCCTTGTCTCTTCAGGTTTGCTGTGAACAAACATGTTACAGTTGCGGACAGTTATCGGCTTGATAATGGAAGGGTGTCTTGGGATGTGCAGTTTCACAGACAGTTCCATGATTGGGAGCTTTTGGAGGTCTTAGATTTCCTTGGTATCATCTACCACCAGGTGGTGGAGGGTGTGGGTATAGATGAGATGGTGTGGGAGGGATCATTCAGAGGGGTGTTTAAGTTAGATTCTTTTACCTGAGCCTTATGGAGATCCCTAGCCCTTCTTTCCCTTGGAGAGCTATTTGGAAGACAAAAGCCCCCTTCAAGGTGGCTTTATTTGCATGCCTGCCGCCCTTGGAAGCATCCTCACTCTCGACAAACTTAGAAGGAGACGCTAGGTTGTGGTGAATTGGTGTTGCATGTGTAAGAAGTCAGGGGAATCTGTGAACCATCTTCTGCTTGACTGCCTTGTGGTGATGGATATTTGGGTTATATTTTTGGGTTATAGTGGAGAGCTGAGTTAGTGATGCTTGGAGGGCCACTCCCCTTTGTCTTTGGTGGGGAGTGTGGCGCGAGAGAAATAGGAGATCCTTTGATGGGGAGGAGTCTCCTATTTGGTCTCTCAAATACAATATACCGTCTTCTTTATTCTTTTGGGTGAATGGGTGAAATTGTAAATCTATGGATAGTCTTTTGGATTTTGTGGATAGCTTAAAGTAGTTGTGTCGCTGTAGGCGGCTTCTTGTATGGAGCTCTCCCCTTTTGAGTGCCTTTTATGAATATTTACTTATCACAAAAAAGGATCATATTATACATAGTTTGGTGGTATATACTTTTTGCAATTTTTTTGTAATGTTTATTTATTAGTAGGATATTGCAATTTGGGATGACCCGAGTAACACAAAAAACCTGTGCTGTATGACACGGGTTGAGATGCGATGGGTTCCTCGGGACTTGGGCTTGGCACGGGGAATCGTAGTTTGGCATGAGCTAACCCCTTAGCCTACCCAACCCGCCCAAGTCCCACCCCTAGGTGGGAGAACTTTAACAAATGATAATAAATGTAAAACAATGTTGATTGGTAAAGATAAGAGTTGATTTTTAATTGTGTTTGGAAATGTATTGGTACATTGCTGTAATCTGTACTAGTGATGTGTACTTTTTCTTTGTTTAGAGTTGGTAAAGCCTCTACGCGACGAACCTTGTAAAAAAAAAACAAAAAGGAAAAAAAAAACCCAACTAGACGGAAGGTTGTGGTGCTCTGAATTTTTGGTTGCATGGAAGTTTTATCCTGATATCTTTAGTTATGTTATGGACATCACCGCCTTATCAAAATAATCAAAGGTCAATGGTTATTGGGAGATATCGTTTTTATTAATATTTTTTTAATAAAAAATCCGATAATTGAGGCACGAGCCTTGATTGTCAGATAGAGCTTTGATTTAGGCTAGATGAAATATGGAATGGTCTCTAATAAATAGCAAAATAATCTTAGATTGGGGGAATAGGTGATAAGTTCTTGGTGATGGTCAATTTTTTTTTACGATCTAATCGTAATGTTCTGGGTTTTCTATTTATAAGATGTTTATTGTTTTGCTAGAAGCATATATCTCTCTACTTATTTCCATAGTCTGTATGCTTTATGCATTATCTAAGGGGTGTTGTTTGGTGTTTGTCGAGGATGTATGGTTTTGAGCATAATAGGTCGAAATTCTATCAGTTATTTTGTTTCTATTCTGACAGGTAAATTTACCTTGTGATATTGTATATCACGGACTTCACTTGCTTTTCTTGTTGACTTTGTGCTTGATTGATTCTCCATGAATAATTTATGCTCTATCTGCTAGCAATTTCAGTATGATGTGGATCTGGTGATTGCATATAGATGCTTGGGTTTGCAATGGGCTACTTATTATATGATTGAATCAAATTTTGGTAAATTTGCAATGGCTGATGTTGATGCTTGATATTTTTGTTGTAGATGGTTGGACTCAGTTGATCGTAATGATATGGGCGAGGATAATCGCATGCTTGTCCCCAATATCCCATTAGGCATTTCTGGAACAGCATTAGCAGCTTCACTTCTTCGGGATGGCTGGAGTGTGAGTTATATTTTTATTATGTTTTGATTCTTGTTTTTAATTCAAATTGTTTTGACTTGTTCTATTCATTATATATAAATAAAGTTTTTTTTTCCCCATTTAAGCTAGCTAAGATGTATGCCAAGTACCAGGAGACTGTTGACGCACTACGACATGAGCAATTGGGAAGAAAACAATCCCAGGCGATATTAGAGCGGGTATTATGTACATAAATAATTATGATTTTTCTACAGTGAATGTAGTTGGAGTCTTTTGTTACGCTGCAATGATGTGCATGTGATTCTTCTCATGCTATTTCTCCTGTTGCTTTAGATTTTGTTAATTGTATAAACTACTTTGTGTTCTGTTCCTTTGACCAAATCCTTTGTAATATCAACATATTTGGAACTGTAAGCCAGTATACAAGCATCTGAAAATCTAAAGGTTATCTTAAAATTTCTTTAAGAATTTTCCCCTTGGGCAGCTAATTGTTATCTTAAACTCCTTGTAACTTTAATTAATTCCCATCTTCATAAGATAACCTGAGTTGTGTCGTGTGGAATTGGATAGGTTTGTTCCTGGTTTTGTTTCTCCTAAATGTTAAAAGTATCATGAAAGGCCCGTTAAGCCTTTTTGATTGCTTTTAAAACTTACGAGCTTATTTAAATAAATTAATTCATTCACTTAACCAAATCATGATACATTTAACATTTAGTAGGAAAAAAATAAGGAGCAAAAGTCGGAACACAATTTCTATTAGTGGGAAAACCACTGGGCCTAGTCAAGATCTAGCCAATTTACTATGTTTAAGAAGTTTAAGAGCACAGTTTTATGCCAACTGATTGCCTCAATTTGATGCCTGGTTTCTATTTGCCATCGATGTCTCAGTTTTATTTATTATATATATATATTTATTGAAGCCAAGCCGTTGTTCTGTCAACCTTGCCCATACTATTTCGCCTTCTTTGTAAGTGATTGTTTCATCCACCTTTCTTCGAATTTGAATATGTTTTTCAAATGTTTAGGCTGTTTAAAACAATTCGAAGTTCGATTTGGAACAGGAAATTAACTGTTTACCGAAAGTATCGGTACATGTAACTGTCCAAGTGAATTATGTACTGGTGCACGGGCCTTTGGACAACATATGGAGGTGAATGTGAACGTTTGTACAGATGCTTGTTTCGTGGTTGAAAACTGCATGTGCTGGGGGATAATGGACAGTTGGACATTTCCAATTCCAAACCACTAAAAATGTTCTTTTAAATTCCATCTAATAAAGTCTCGAATCAAACTAAATCAATTGAATCAAGTCCAGAACCTAGTCTAAGCTAGTCCAGAACCTAGTCTAAGCTATTCATCCATTTCTAACCTAAATCCCTATGTTTTCTAAGGTGTTTATTACCTTCCTATAAATGCGATTGGATGTTCTGAAGCAAGCTATTGAAATTTTCTGATGCCGTTGCATCTTTAGTCACTAATCTTCACTGTATCTGAAATATCTTTGGCAAGTTGACTGACATGGACTCTTATAGACATTATTCTCAACTATTACAGACTCCTTTGTTACATCATTGTTTCGGAATTTGCCAGTACTCTGAACAGTTACATCTACATATAATTCTTTTTTCTATAAATATATGCTTTCCATAACCTAGCTCACTGATAAAATGAAAGTAGACATTCTTTTTAATTTGTGTTTCCTGTATGATAGTGTCATTTAATTGTTTTGGAATGGAAGGCTCTGTACATAAATAAGTTGGTGGCTTGTGTTGGACGTTAAGGCCTTCAGGTAGACCCTTCTAGGCATATGGGCTTAGATCTGATGTTGAGTTTGGAAAAAGATCTGGAAAGTACTGCACACTGGGATTTTCCATTTAAAACTTGGTTTGATTGCGCACATACTGTGGTAATGGGTTGAGTTATAAACATATTTACAATTATATGGCATTCTATTTAATTATAAGAAAGTTTTGTTGATGCTTCCAGATTGGGACATAAGTTGATTTTCCAATGGGTCTTCAGATGTTTGTGTCTTAACATTGATATTCTTGAAAAGTAATTTGGTATTTGATATTAGTTATGGAAAATTTTAGTCTTTTGTTGAACATTGTTTAAAAGTAATTGTGATGATTTTGATGTCCCATGTTTGGTTAATTGTGTCAATTTGTTTGATGGATTTCTTCTTGGCTATAGAATTTTATGTTATCGGTCTTCTTTTTGTTTATTTTGAAGTTTAGCTTTTAGTATCTTTTCCCTTCGTTTTTTTTTTTTTTTGATAAGTGTTAGTATCTTTTCCATTCTTGTAAACGGTTTTTTTAGTTTTATTTTTTGGTACAACAAAACAAACTGCTATGTCTTTGAATGTTTTTCTTCCTTCATGATAATGTCTTATATTTTTCTAATATTATTTTCTAGGTCTTATATGAAATAGAGGAGAAAGCTGGAGTCATTTTGGATGAGCGAGGTATGTGCTAATTATCGGATTCATGATGGATACACTTTTACTTTATTAAAATCCAATTCTCAGTCATCTAATTGGTTTGGCATAAATAAGTGTTTGGTTGTACACAAGTGACATGTTTTTTTTGCTTTATCTAGTGCCAAGATTGGAGAGAGTAGATTTTGGTTATTCTATCTATTTTTTGGTAATTTTTGAATTTAATTTGCTTGTCTGATGAGAATATTGATATTTATTTACAAGCTAGATAAATTCAACTGTTATGAAATGTTTAAGCAATGGTTTGGGCCTTTTGACTTGACATCCGTGCTGCCAAAATAAAGAGATGCTAAGAGAACAGATTTTAATGCTCATATCATAGTCGTAGAGATTTCTTTGGTATGAAGTTAACCTGTTTTGTTTTTCAACAACACGTTTTTTATGGTCAATAACCAGAAAATACCTTTCTTGTAAAATATTTTGAAGTTATTTTTTTCCCCCCCAAAAGATTTGATGGTCCTCTAAAAAGTAGTTTTTAAGTAAAGTGTCTTTTCAGATTGGGTGTGTCTCTTCATCATTAGATACAACCATTTATATGTGTCTCTTCACACTGGAGTTCTTGTTTGATCAGATATCTCTGGGGGAAAACCCTTATTTAACATGGGGATCTTTGGTCTGAAAGGCATAGAACCTAGCAAACATCTAACTTGACGATAGACAGCTTTGAGCTTCTTGTTGAACTGTTGTAACAAATCTGCCACCATCTGTTCTTTAGCCAATCTGCTGTTGCAACAGGTTCTTAAATAGTTTTGTTTTCCAAAGAGAATATATTTTTAGGATAAGTTTAATGCATTTGTGTTGTTAGACACCAGATCCATTTCGATATGCTAGTTGCACATGACAGAACCAGTAGAAGTTTACTTGATGAAACATTGTTGACCATATAAGGTTTCTTCTCACACAGTTTGTTAATTAAGTGGTAGATGGTCAGTCCTAAGAGGATTCTGTTAGCAAAACTTACAATTTCATTATTTTTTTAGTTCAAAGTAACGTATGCGGAAAAAAAAAGACAAAAAGAAAGAGTTTGCCGTTAAATGTTCATTTGATTTTGTTCTCCTCGGATCATTTTTAAGGAATCTGTGGCATCTGTTGCTTATGCAGCGGAACACGAGAGATTGGTTGAAGCATACTCTCTTGTCAATCAAAAGTTGCAGCATTCTCTTTCGGAACAGGCTACTTTGGAGAGAACAATACAGGACTTAAAGGTTTGTGATGGTTTGATCATCGTTGAGGATTTTATTATTCATCCTTTGGTCGGTTATTTATGCATGTGTTTCAGGTTGACTTGAAGAGGCATGAACGTGAATACACTGTAGCACAGAAAGAGATTATTGATCTCCAGAAGCAGGTAACCTGGGAGCATCATAAAACCTTATGACGATTTAGTTCCCTAAAGAATTTGCTTTATCAGTCTTCTTTTGGTTCCAAGACTGTTCATGCTCTAGTATATGTGTATTATTAGATTGTCTTGCATTCAGGTTAATTACTGTTATTGTTTATTCAGTTATGATCTTCAAAGTGCACTACAGACTAAAGAGTTATAGTTTTACATCTACTCTGCTTGTATTAGATATATGCTGCTAAAAAAAGTCATTAGATTTGGTTGACCTGAAATTGGTTGTCCATCTTTTGAATGTCGGTTATATGAATGTTAACCTGCATTTCCTCCTGAATTAATTAATAAATATTTCAGGTGACAGTCCTGCTGAAGGAATGCCGTGATATACAACTTCGTTGTGGATCTGCGGGTCAGGGTTATGCTGATGACGTTACAGCCGTTCTTGCTGTTGAGATAAATACTGATTCTGATGCTGAAAAAGTTATTTCTGATGTAAGAATTCTTATTTTTCTTCATCTGTTATATCCCTTGCCTTTTTTCTGCACAATTGTTAATGTTGATTGTTGATGTTTCTTTTGGATTTAAATTGCAACAGTTGACTTTTAAGGATATAAATGGGTTAGTTGAGCAGAATGCCCAGCTCCGAAGTCTTGTGCGCTGCCTTTCTGACCAGATAGAGAACAGGGAATCGGAGTTGAAGGTTTGAAAAAGAATTTTTTTGTTCCTGTTGTTTTTGTTTATTTTTCCTCAGGGGCAGTGCTTTACGTTTGAAGACTTGTTTTACATTTAGCTTGTGGTTGCAACTATGAATGTCAGGAAAAGTTTGAGATGGAGATACAGAAACATACTGATGAGGCTGCTTGTAAAGTTAATGCAATATTAGTGAGAGCAGAAGAGCAAGCACGAATGATTGAATCTCTTCACACCTCTGTAAGCATTCCTTAAGGGCTCAGAAACACATCACAGAATGGTTTTGTATTTTATTATTTCTAATATCATATGTTGTTGGTATTTTCCTTCTTATGTTCTCTTCAATTCCTTTGGATAGGTTGCAATGTACAAAAGGCTGTATGAAGAGGAACACAAACTTCATTTGCTTCATCCTCGTTCTGCTGAAGCAGCTCCAGGTTCTTTTTTGTTTTTTCTTATGTTTGTCAGTGTCAATGTTTTTTTTTTTTTTTTTCGTTGTTGGTACTCACCCCCAAGGAATTGTTTGCATCTAGTAGGAATCAATCTTGAGACCTGGTGCTTCATGAGGCACTAGGGACCAAGTCTTTTCCAACTAGGCCAACCCCTTTGGGTTTCATTGTTTTAGTTTTACTTGTTTTTTTACCACATCTTGTCATTGAGGTTGTATTGTTTGGTTCCTAAAAAATTTCCTCCTCTTTTATTTTATTTTATTTTAAATTTTATGCTTTCATCCCCTATCCCCTAAAAAAAAGTGGTTGTCTTACTAAACATGTGCAAGGCACAAGAAGTGAAAACTATGTAGCAACACATGCCCACGTCTTAATAGCTTGAGTTGATCTTTGGATGTATATTCAAAACTTAACAATGATGTGTATGTCATCTCTAGCACACACACATGTATATATATTGTGATGTTGTGGCCCGAATTTTGTTCCGGAACGAGTCACGTTGTGACCTGGGTTTGAACCAAAAATGGTAAATTTTTTGATTCGTTTTTTGCTTGCGGGTCTTGGACCTTGTTTAGAACTCTCTTGGAGCCCGGTATATAAGGGCATTTAGGCTTTGGAGTGGGATATCGAGTGAACAATTAAATTTGCAGGAATGAGAGAGAGTAAGAGTGAGAGCTAGGGTATGGGTGCTGAAACTTGTAATCTCCTGATTTTCGCATAGTCTTTGTGTGTGGCGTGTTTACTTTTCTGTCGCGATTCTTGATTGTGTTCTTGGGTCGCTGCGTTTTTCATAACATGTATATTTTCTCTGAGATGTATATATATATGTGAGGGTGAGCCTTAGCACAACGGTAGTGTTGTTCCATTGTAACTTAGAGGTCACAAGTTCGAAACAAGGAAACATCCTCCCCGCATGCGGAGATAAGGTCTACATACATCTGATCCTTCCCAGACATCGCAATGGCAGGAGCCTTGTGCCCTAGGCTAGCCTTTTTTATGTTTATATAAATATGGTCTGGCAAAAAGACTGAAATTGAAAGTTTAATCAATATCGTCTGATACCAATTGATAGGATGTGTGAAAACACAATATTCTTGTGGCATACTTTCTACCTTTTCAATACTGTAGGAGGATTGCCATAATCAATTTTTCGTTGTTGAACCAGTAGATTTAGTCCCTTATTTTTTTATTGGCTACATCAATTCTTGTGGTTGGTCAGTATTTTATGTTTTTGTTCTGTGCCTCAGATAAATGTTGTTGTTTCTCATCTGAGTTGAAGGTATGTTGTTGTGTTCATTGGATTTCTTGAGATGAATGCACAATGAAAAGCATCCATGCAAAGTATATTGGTCCCAGACTTTTGTTAATTATGACGGGTTGATGGCCTTGGAAAAGTTTTATATTTCTTATACGTGTAACCTTTCCCTCTTTCTATAATGCTTGGTTGCATAATAAATCAGATTTTGTGCTGAGACATGGTTTCTTTTGTAGTGACTTTCTATTTTTGGTTGGCTATATTTTATCTAATATGTCGCCCATTCCAATACATCATTTTGTTTGGTACATTTTGTGATGGGTGGTTACTTGGTTTGCAGAAGATGGAAGGAAAGACTTCTTGCTTCTACTCGAAGGTTCTCAGGTACAGTTAACAGTTTTTTTTTTTTTGAAGGTCGTGTCTATGGTATTGTAACTTTGGTGCTTCTAACTTTATTATTGTGAATAACAACTTACAGGATGCTACAAAAAATGCCCAAGAAAAGTCTCAGGAGCGTATGAGATGTCTTGAAGAGGATTTGTCCAAGAAAAGGTATAGTTGATAACTTGATATGTTTCTTCCTTTCTCCATCTCTCCCCTCCGTCCCCCTCCTCCTCTTCGTCCCTTTACTTATTAGTTCGTGTTTTGCAAGTGCATTTTAGTGCTTGAGAGCTGATGAGTTCTCTGGGAATGTTCATTTTGTGTATTTTTAGCTGTTCTTTCTTCATGCCTTTCTTGTGGGATGTACATCATTTAGATCTCCACATGTATCATTTCAAGTTTATCAACTTTCTTTTTTGCAATGATTTTTTGTGTTATTGCATTTTGTTTTTTTAAGATCTGTTAGTAACAGTAGCATATCACCATGTCTCGCTTGAAAGCGGGATTGTATGTTATTACAGTTTTGTCCAAGAACCTATTAAGAACTTCTTTGAGACTGAACCAGGAAAATGCCCCAAATTTCTTTTCAAGTGTCCAATATTGGCATTGATGTGCAATAATATTGGAACAATTGGAGCAATTTAATCGATCTGAATATGTATGAACAGATAATAAAGATAATATTGGTGTTGCATTTTTCTCTTTGGGAAGGCGTATTTTCTGTTGATTTTTATTTGCTTCTGTTAAAGATCGTTGGGCTGTCTTTTTCATCTCCACAATCATAATCTGTGGAGCACGGATATGGACCAGGCACATGAGTACGATACAATATGAGTACTGCAGGGATACATCAATAAAATAATAATATAACATATTATATATATATGAAAAAATGATTATCTGTCATTGCCGTATCCCTGCCATGTCGATACCGTGTCATCGCCATATCCCTACCGTGTCCAACCAGAATAAAGAGAACTTTATACTCCCGACTCCCTGCCATGCATCCCCTAGAGTAATGCCCGTGCTTCCTAGATCATAATAATAAAATTATGCGCGCACGTGTGTGCTTTATTTTATTATATATATATATATATTTTATCTTCTTAGTTGCTTTCAGTGTGATACTGTATCCAACTGTATACCTTTGCTGTTTTTGGGTCAGGAGCGAGATAATATCACTTAGATCGGAACGGGACAAATTATCTATTGAAGCAAATTTCGCAAATGAGAAACTTGAAAGATTTATGAAAGAATTTGAACATCAGGTGAACTTAACATTCAATATATTTTCTCTATGCTATCTTTCCCTCTTCTTCTCTTTATATCCACTCTGTACGTCAAAACATAAAATACATCTGTATGTGTCTTTACATGTGTTTTCTTATTGTTTACTCTGAATATTATGTTAGAGAGAGGAAACCAATGTTGTTATAGCCAGAAATGTCGAGTTCTCGCAGTTAATTGTGGATTACCAACAAAAGCTGCGTGAAAGTTCCGATTCCATGCATCGTGCTGAGGAGCTTTCAAGAAAGTTAACCATGGAGGTGAGAATTACTTCAGTTCTAACCGTTGCAAACAATTTGCCTCGACCATACTCGTTAATTCCCAAATTTCTCCACAGGTGTCTGTTTTGAAGCATGAAAAAGAAATGTTGTCAAATTCTGAAAAGAGAGCTTTTGATGAAGTCCGTAGCTTGTCGGAGAGGGTTCATCGTTTGCAGGTCCTTTTCCTTTCAATTTATTGTGGGTTGGCGAGCGTTAATATTTCAGCTTTGATTTTCACTTGTGTGTATAATTTATGCAGGCTAGTTTGGACACCATTCAGAGTGCTGAGGAAGTTCGTGAGGTAGTTTAGTTCTTTAAATTCATTTCATGTACCATCTCTTTGTAATTGCACAACCCATCGTGTCACGTTGTTGTCTTTTGGCTTGTGTTTGGTTTGTCATGTATCTAGTTTTTGGTAATTGAATTTAGATTCCTACAAAGAGTAATATCATGGCATTTTATATTTCTTCCTCATGGGAACTGTAGGAGGCCAGAGGTGCAGAGAAGAGAAAGCAAGAGGAGTATATTAAACAGATTGAGGTGTGTTTTCTTGGAAATTTTATAATGCACTAGGATGTTTCTCCAAGTATTCTATTTCTATCTAGAGTTTTGATGTATTCTGGGTCTTTTTCTTCTGTAATATAATTTGTTTCAAATTGATGATATTGAGATTTAACATTGTACAAGTTAATAGAATTTGTGTTCGGTTGATGATAGTGAAACCTGACATTTATGCAGAGACAATGGGTTGAGGCTAAGAAAGAGCTTCAAGAACAGCGTGATAATGTTCGAAGTCTCTCACTTGACCGGGAAAATACTATGAAAAGTGCCATGAGACAAGTTGAAGAAATGGGAAAAGAATTAGCTAATGCATTGCATTCATTTGCTGCTGCTGAGTCTAGGGCTGCTGTTGCTGAGGTTTCTGCTTTCAAATCTATTGTCTCTCATTAGTGTTATTAATGGTTTTCATACTGTATTATTGTCAATCCAGTCCTTGCTTAATCATTTATAAAGACTAGCTCTAATATAATCATTGCATTGCAGGCCCGATTTTCTGATCTGGAGAAAAAGATTAAATCTTCAGAAATTAAGGTATTTCTAGTTTGATAAGTTCCCATTCTGTAATTTTGGTAGTGATGTTACTAATTGGCAGCTTTTTGCTTGAGTGGTATCTTCTGCCACTTCCTACTTACTTCAGAGCCCTTGGATTCTTTTTTATTTTTGGTGATGTTTCTTAAAATTTTCTTCTGAAGGGGATCTTGAAGCCATCATTTGAGCAATCTATGCACTGTGTGAGAACTGTTTGCTTAACATGTCTCTCTATTTTTCATGTGGTTGTAAAAACTCTACTTGTCATTTGTGCAATTGAATGTTCCTTGATGCATTCAGTCTTTATTATGATTGGGTAATTTTTAAGTTGTATTAGTACAAGCATGGGATTAGTGGCAAAACCTTCTACTTATTCCATTTCTATTTTCTCTTCAAATGGCTGGGCTATCAGAAAAGTGATAGCCTTCCTTTTTACCCGCAAACCCAGTCTGTCCAATACGATCAGGTCTCTAGTACCACTACCTAGAGATTTCCCCTGCTAGGCTAGCTGACACACTTGGGTTAAGTGTGATAATAAATTGACCATGGAGGATCTAAAAGACAATATACTTGGTTTGTGTCTGGATGTCCTCTGCTAATGGAAGTTATGGTGAGCTCATCCAGAATTTGTCTTTGACAATGCCCATTAGTACGTTGTGCTCCAATTGAGTTATGTAGATGGCTTAGCCAATAATGAATGTGTTTGAGCAAAAAAAATGGTAAAGTTGTACTTTATAAGAAAATCTTTTTGAGATTTGTTATGTTTTGTAAAAATATGTTAAATATTATTTTCGGCTTACATATGTGAATGGTTGTGAACGCCTCTTCTCTTCCGATTTATCTCTCTCTCTCTCTCTCTCTCCGTGACTCATTTTCTTTCTGCTTTTGATACTTGACTTTCTAACGCAGATCTCAAATAGTGATGGTGAATGTGGTACTTCGTCTTTCCCAACTAATACGGTCAGTAATCAGTATCATGCTTGGTTATTAATTCCTCTATCTGTACTTATATAGATGCACATTTAATTTGTATCCTTGTGCTTATGGCTTGTGAAAGATTTTGGCAATTATAATTACTCAGATGTAGAATCTTTTAGCAGAATTTTCTTGGATTTAAGGTCTGGAACTTTGGAAGTGAGAAATAGAATTGATTATTAAGCCTTTTTGGGTAAGAATTATAATCAAGAGGGAGCTTCGTAACAAAGATGCGGTCTGAGTCTACTACTCTGATCAGTCACCGGAGTCATCCATTCCGGTGAAATCCTCTGTTACGTTTTCTTTGTTTTCCTCTCCTCTCTCTTGAGTTCCTCTGATCTTTTGTGGTTTTTTTGTTTCTTGTTTCCCTTTTCTCATTTGGCTGCTTTCATGAGAGCCTTCGATTGCCAGGAGTAGTAGTTTTTGGAGGTCACAAGCCTCCCTCGTCTGGATCTACAAGGAGATGTGGAATGTGAATCTTCAATCGGTGGGCATATTTTAGGGTGGACAATTACATCACTTCTACTCGCGAATTGATGCTTAAGTCTTACCTTGTTGGGAGATTTGATAGTGATGTGGGGTCTTTTGAGGATTAAAGATTGGGCTATGAAAAGATGGATCTCGTGTGGGGTTAGGGTTTCTTCTCTGGCCGATGGTCTTCTGCTGTTTCGATTCTCATCGATTAAGGAGGCACAGAAGGTGCTAAATAGGGGAAAGAAAACACGGGGTGACGCGCAGCCGTTTATTGACCTATAGTGTTATAGGGTTAGGTGTTTTGGGTTGACAAAGAAGACTAATCACCGGCGAGTCATCGTGTACGGTCTTTCTCTGCATCTTTGGTGTCAGAAGCTGTTTCTTGCAATTGGGGATTTATGTGGAGGATTTTGGGATGTTGAGGCTTATGAAATGTGCGACACAGAGAGGTTTTTTTTTTTTTTTT
>JAOTQH010000053.1:3347508-3378659 GCA_025631255.1 Cornus kousa
TAAAATCTGCTAATTTCTGTAACCTGGTCACCTTTTTCTACTTGTAGGATATTCTTTTGAGGTTAACTTCATTTTGCCAGACTCGTAATCAAGTTGTTTACATTCTTTCTGCTGTCGGGTATGTTATTCATCCAAGTATTCGTGTCTTCAACCGCCGTGTAACATTTGAGGCAAGACCAGTGTGTATATATATGTATGTGACTGGTGGTGGTGACTGGTTTTGGAGGTGGCGGCGGCTATGGGTCTATAACATTTTGGTTTTGAAGAAGATGGGTATACAGTTGTTAACCAAATTAATTTTTGTAAAGAGTGAGAGAGTAGAGGGGTGAGTTGGGTGTAGGGTATTTTTGTCCCAAAAAATTGAAACATCATTCTTGTAAGTCAACAATTAGTCAACGGGGGCAACATAGTCATTTTGCATGTAAAAGCACTCTGCCACCCATGAAAAATGGCATTTGGGGTGTGAATGAAATACTAAACTACTAATTCAAATATAAGTGAAATCTAAAACCAAAATCTTCATCTAGCTGTAATATGTCCCAACCTCAGGGGGTCTGAGTGTAATTTACCCTATTAAATATGAGTGTTAAAGGAGTAAAAACTTTTGAACAAGAGGTCCTTTTTATAAAATTAAAAAGAATGGATACCTTCATAATAATTTTTTAAAAAATTCAAAAGGTTACACGATTTATTTATTAAATAAATTAAGTAAAACGCATTTTGTTATTAGACCAATTGCCACTAAATTTTACACGATTTATTCCTTTGCCGGGATATCTTTCGGTCACGTCCAAAAAGTCTACATTCAATGTCTTCCAACTTTCTTTATTACAACGACTTTTTATCTAGAGAAAGATCGAGAGAGTGAGAGGCTAGCAGAGAAAATTATAGAGATAAAAGAAAGAGGGTGTAAAGAGAGAGAGTAGAGAGAGAGTTGAAGAGAAATGGGAAAGAAGGCAGTGCTGATAGGTTGCAACTACCAGGGGACGAAGGCAGAGCTGAAGGGATGCATCAACGACGTGAAGAGGATGTACGCTTGCCTTGTGGACCGGTACGGCTTCTCGGAGGACGACATCACTGTCCTCATCGACACCGACGACTCCTACACACAGCCCACCGGTGGCAACATCCGCCGCACTCTCACCGCTCTCATCAGATCGGCGGAGCCCGGCGACATCCTATTCGTCCACTATAGCGGCCACGGCACCCGGCTCCCCGCCGAGACCGGCGAGGATGATGACACCGGCTACGACGAGTGCATCGTCCCAACCGACATGAACCTCATAACAGGTTAATTCTTCTTTCTTTTCTTATATAGTGATTCATCTTCTAATTTTTTTATATATATACACAATTATACATACCCGCACATTATTTTTGATGAAACTTTCGTGTCTGCCACTGTGATCACCAAATCTCTCAGGATCGTCTTAGATCTGTTACTCCGTCACTTTTTGATTTGAATTATGTGAGATCTTTCATTTCTATGCAATACCAAACCCTCAATTTTACCAAAAACAATCTTTAAAAAAATAAATAAATTTTCTGACAGTTTTTACATCTGTTTGTTGATACTATAGAAGATGACTTTCCGTGATCTTCCAGTTAAGTGATTCATATGGTTCTATGGCCATAATATTGTGTGAAATACAGTAACACCAATTCTGTGGGTCTTATTCATAGTGTTAGGAGATCTCTATGTCAATGCAATTAACTGCATTATTATTGAAGCATGTCAATTATTAGATATCTCTTTAGGGGTTTCAACTCCTATGAGTTGAATTTGTTATTATTTGTGTTTAATTATAAAAGTCTAATCCGGTTAGTCAAGGGTGCTGGAAGGGCCAACGGGTGGAAATTGACATACCCTCATGCTCGAACCTATGTTCTTAGGTTGGAAGCCTGACATTTTTTTTACCACTGCATCAAACGATGACACTAGCTTTTAATTGTAGATAAAATGTTCTATTAATTGAATTACCTTCTATAACACTGTCTCTCCATCCAACACATTATCCAAATTCCTTGAGTCAACTTCTAGTTCTTATCATCCAAGCAAAACATATGATAAATTTTTTTTAGATCTGTCACTCCGTCGCTTTTTTATTTCAATTATGGGAGATCTTTCATTTCTATGCAATACCAAACCCTCAATTTTACCAAAAACTATCTTAAATATATATATATATATATATATATATTTCTGACAAGTTTTTACGTCTGTTTGTTGATACTATAGTAGATGAGAAGTGATTCATCTGGTTCTATGGTTATAATATTGTGTGAAATATAGTAACGCCAATTTTGTGGGTCTAATTCATGCTGTTAGGAAATCTCTATATCAATGTGCTAAACCCAAATTAACTGCATTATTAGTGAAGCATGTCAATGATCAGATATCTCTTTAGGGGTTTCAACTCTTATGAGTTGATAATTCTTTTAAGGGTGTGTTCGGCTGCATGGAATTGGAGTCTTGGAATTGGTGGAATTTAAGAAAATTTTGGTTCATTTTTCTCGGTTGTTTTTCTCAAATTCCACAAATTCCAATTCCAAGGCTCCAATTCTATGCAACCGAATACACCCTAAATGGTTTTGTGTTCCAAATCTTAGCATGAATCACTATGTGTTAATTCGATAATATTTACCTGAAAACTAGTAAGTTGAATTTGTTATAATGTATCTAATTATAAAAATCATCACTAAGTCTAATTAGTGAAGGGTGCTGGAAGGGCCAACCGGTGGAATTTGAAATACCCTCATACTCGAACATATGTTCTCACAGTGGAAGCCTAACATTTTTTACCACTGCATCAAACGATGACACTTGCTTTTAATTATGATAAAATGTTCTATTAATTGAATTACCTTCTTTCACATGTCTCTCCATCCAACACATGATCCAAATTCCTTGAGTCAACTTCTAGATCTTCTAGTTATTGGTTTTTGTATAGGAAGTTAGTTTTTTCATTTTTTATCTTTTACATCTTCTTTTGAAATTCACTTGAGAATTCATGTGGCTGACCTCATTCATATGGGATTAAGGCAAGGATGATGATGATGATGATGATTGTGTTCCATCAATAAGTTCCAATGCAATCCTACCATATTGAGCTTATTGAAATTTTTTTTAAGTTGATTCTAGTGTGCTGATAGTAAAATAGTGTGAAAAAATTCAAATTATATGGAAGTATGCAAAGAATCTTCTACAATTCATTGTTTCTAATGATATAGTTACATCATAAATTTGTGACTCTGACTAGCTGTCTCACAAGAATGCATTTGACCACAAATGTGAAGTGTTACAGGATCTTTGATTATTGTTCATTGGTTTTCCCATTCACTAGCTTCTCTCAAACTTTTTCTGTTCCCAGCATTTTTTTAATTCTTTCGTTTTACCTGTCTGTTTGAAAATTTCAAAATCATGAACACAGTAATAACAAGTTTAAAAACATAGCAAATATATTTTAACCATTCTAATAGAATCTGTGATAATCAATTATGTTAGGAGCAATTGTTCAAGCGGGTCAGAGCTTTTGTTGCCCATCCAAAACTCGTGGCTTAATTAAAATAATAAATTAAATGATTGGAATCATCCAAACCTAAATAAATGAAGTACCAGCTACGGTTAGTTAAGACTGATTTAATGACCAAAAAGTAAAAATAAAACTAATTATTATTATCATAAACACCAAGAAACAAACGTGATATACCTACATCCACTTTTCCAGGCATAACTAGGAATTATTTCGATAGCAGGAGAACATATCTGATAGTAGTGAACTCTGGAACATATGTGATTCTAACATTCACTTTTCCATATATAACAAGCAATTATGCAAATAGAACATGATTGCAGGAGAACATAACTTTTACTATAGGATGATAGTCACAATATTTAGGCTAATCATTCATGCACCCTATTGAAAGTAGTTAAAAATAATAAAGGGAAGGAAAATAACTATGAATTATGCAAATAAAACGTGATAGTATGCAAGTTTTGTACTCTATAGAATGATATTTAGGTGAAACTTTCATGCACTGTATTGGAAGTAGTTGAAAATATTGAACAGGTATAGGAAAGGCCAATAACAAGCAATGATGCGAATAAAACATGATAGCAGGAGAGCTTACAGGCAGGAAGGGAAGTGCTTAGTAAGCTGTTAATGCTCTGAAAGTTAAATGCTCTAATTGCACAATTCCTCGCGAGAACCAAGTGGAGTAGATTGTTGTACAGTGTTCCTTTTAAGAATTTTTATTTATTTATTATCTTCTAGAAAAAGAACATATTTTTAATTTTATTTTGGGGTGTCTGTACAGATGACGATTTTAGGGAGTTTGTAGACCAGGTACCAGATGGTTGCCGTATAACTATTGTGTCAGATTCGTGCCACAGTGGTGGTCTCATTGACGAGGCTAAAGAGCAGATTGGGGAGAGCCATAAGAATGGTGATGAGGAGCAGCAATCTGGTTTTGGACTCAAAAGCTTCTTGCATCGAACCGTGGAAGATACATTCGAGTCTCGTGGAATACACCTCCCTTCAAGATTGCGCCACCACCGTGGCCATGACAATGAGGAAGATGTTTATGACAGAGAAGTCCAAGCGGAATATGGTGATCGAGGCTATGTCAAGAGCAGAGATCTGCCTATTTCAACTGTTATTGAGATACTTAAGCAGAAAACTGGTAAGGATGACATTGATGTTGGGAAGCTGCGGCCGACCCTTTTCGATATCTTTGGAGAAGATTCAAGTCCTAAGGTGAAGAAGTTCATGAAATTCATCATGAACAAAATCCAACATGGTGATGGTGATGGTGATGGCAAGGGTGAAGGTGGTGGTTTTTTTGGGATGGTTGGAAACCTAGCTCAGGAGTTCCTCAAACAGAAGCTCGAAAATGATGAGGGCTATGCAAAACCTGCCTTGGAAACAGAAGTTGGCAGCAAGCAAGAGGTTTATGCCGGATCAAGCAATCGGGCACTTCCTGACGGTGGCATTCTGATTAGCGGCTGTCAAACCGACCAAACTTCTGCTGATGCTAGCCCTTCTGGCAATGCTGATGAAGCCTATGGAGCTCTCAGTAATGCAATTCAGATCATTATCGCTAAAACAGATGGTAATGTCACTAATGAGGTGCTTGTTTCTGAGGCCAGAAAGATGCTCAAAAAGCAGGGTTTCACTCAGCGTCCAGGCCTTTATTGCAGTGACCATCATGTGGATGCCCCTTTTGTGTGCTGATATGGAAAGTCTAAAGGTGTAAAGCATAAAGTAATAATTCCAGGTTTTTGTAGGTTGTGTGTGGAGTGATTGTTTCTGGTGGATATTGTCTGATAATTTTCTAGGGTTTGTAGACTTGTGTGGAGTGCTTGTATTGCTTTGATGGTGGCTGATAATCTACTGGAGAACTTTCACTGATTGCAAATAAATTTTGATGCAGCCATATTGAATGATAATGCAGTGTTGCGACTGTTAGGAGTTACAGTTGAGCAGAATTATGCAGTACAATTTTTATTTATTTTTAATGCTTTATGTTATTACGGTCATAATTTACCAAACAAAAAAGTATTAAAGACACAATAATTACATATCAATATTTGAAAGACTGCATAATTCTACTTCACGGCATAGAATTTCTTTTTTTACTTCGATATTTAGGATGCATCTTTAGAAGGAAGCTAGGTTGTCTATTCTGGTGCAAGCAACCAAGTTTCCACTGGTGCTTGTTCTTTCAAGTCCAAAGAGATGCTCGAGCAGAATTTCACTCCACATCCAGGCGCAGGACGGTATTGATAATTTTCTAGGTTATCTGTAGGTTGTGTACTGTGTAGTGCTTGTTAAATAAAGTACTGTTTGGTAATTTTCCAGGGCTTTGTAGGCTCCGTGGAGTGCCGGTATTACTTCAATGCTGTTAGATAATCCTCAAAGCTCAATCTTCCAAATGACTAGCTCAGTGCTTGACCTTTCCAACATATTTGAGTAACTCTGAATGAAAACTTTGTATTTCAACTATAAATGGATGACATCGTATCGTTGTAACTGTGGTACAAGAAGCAGAACTATTCAGTACAACTATCAATTGTTATTTGTTTTCCATGATATTTCTCATAATTTATCGAAAAAAATATGACAAAAAATGGAGCCAAAAAATTACACATCAATATCAGTGAGACTGCACAATTCCATTGCGCGGTGCAGAATTGTTTCTTTAATATTTTCAATTTGATGCTTCCGCTGGTTCTCCCAGAGAGGAACTGTACTGTGCACATCCATTGTGCGCACCAAATACTGACCGGTTCACTTTGAGGAAAAAGGATAATGAAGCGACCAGATAATAGCTATAATTAGCCAACACTTGAGCAAAAAGAACCTCCATAGTTCCATCTCAATCATCAATATCTTGAACCCATGCTAAATCTGCCAACAAGATGTTAAAGGCAAAGGAGATTTATTCCCCATGGTAAGAATCTATAAGAATTTTAATTAAAAATTGTAAATCATAAATCTAACAGCACTGTATTCAACTCAACAAGGTCTTGATCCCTTTATTTATTACTTAACATCACTGTATACTACTAGTTAGCAATGACAACAAATCAATATAGTTAATAAGCATTTAGTGTGACCAAGGGCTTTGGCCTAGTGGTACTTCCTCACCTTCCAAAAGTAGAAGGTCAAGGGTTCAAGTCCCCCGTAGGGGGTAAAGTGTGTGTGAGTGAGTTTCATGCCAAAGAAAGAAAAGAAAGGGGGGAAAAAAATAACATATATATAGTGTGTACTCGCACATATGAGAGATAAAGAGAGAACCTTGAAGCACGGATCCAACCGCTGCATTTGGGATAAGAAGCCCAACAATTCGCTGATTGTCTGTAGTCGTCTCTATACGCACAATACGGATTCGTTTATGGCTTTGACGGGCCTGTAGAGAATATTTGAGGTTCAATCCTATAACCGATGAATCTTTAAAAATTTACTTGCATGGTGAAAGAGAGGACATGGTATGGCAAAACAATTTTCAGTCTTTAGTGAGCCACATGATATTTAGTAATTTTCTTAACTTTAGCTTATATTACACTATCAAGAATATGATTCAAGGTAGCATCCCACCCAAAATGATAATACATCAAGAGATGGAGCATGGGAAGATCCACCCACAATGACATGCAACTAGTGGTGAAGCGTGAGAATAACAAGTAACGGTGAGACTTGACAACAAAGCAATTGGAAGATTCCCAGAGGAAAATTTTGTTTCCTGTCTCTCTACCAGACTCCCCCGTAAGAGGGACTAGCAATGGGTAATGGCCCTCACAGGAAACTTATAAAAGTGAATTACAAATAGGAAACTAGTAGGGCTTGTATTAAACATTGAAACTACAACAAACTCACACAAATTACACAAACTACTAAAGAACCAAAGGAGGTCTAGCTACCTGCTTAGAAAGGGCCTTCTCAATAGTTCCCCAAACAGGAAGAATGAGGCCACCCAAAACATTTACTTCTTGTAGTCTTCTGCCAACCGTACAGAAGTTGGCAAGCTTACAATTGGGCCCATGCATGCACTGCAGGTCAAGGTAAAAGTCAGCTATGGAAACATGTAAGCCAAGGTAGCATCCACAACAAAGCATATCTACCAAAATACTAAATCAACAGGAACAGTTTATTATAAAATGAAATCATTTAGCACACCTGCCTCCAGTAACTTTGAAGTATGTGAAATTTCAAATCTTTGCTTTCAGTTAAGCAGGAAACGGTATGAAAAATCTCAAGAAATTGGTTTTTATATAAATTTCCCAAAGCTTTAAAATAATGAAACCACCAGCATGGGTACTATAAAAACCAAGCCTTCCATCTCAACTTTTGCACAGTTCTATTTTCGCAAAACAGTGATGGCCTCTTTGTCACATGCAAGTGACAGCACCAACTTGCCACTAGATCAAAACTAGTATTCTTGATCACATAACACCAGAAATCAAGTATTGATTAACTATATTTTCTCCTTAATTCTCTTTTAATCTCTCTTTCAGAAATTCTTATTGATTATAACTATATTATTCTCCATGATTTTCTCCTTTAAAATATTGTAGGTACAAATTATGTGTACACTCTCAAGTCAATTATAGAGAAACCACCTAATTGGCCTTAAAATGGACCCACACAATAGAAATCATCGGCATTTTCTTTTCCATGTGGGGCCTTGGGCGTTCGTCTTAATCACCATAAGGCGGAGCGGGAGCTAATTAAAATTGTAAAACCGTTACCTAGAATCAGAACATAAATTATTGTAACAGAACAACTTGGCTAAAATCTTCCCCCATAATACCAAAGAACTTACCGTACTAGAAATCATATTAGAGTTAAACCAACTTAATCAAACTTAGCAATCTTATAAGCACGAGAGGAGAAGGCAAACTGGGTATGAATATTGAATAAAAAACATAAGACTTATTTTTGACATTAGATATGGTGAAACATTCTATTTTTTTCTATAGATGCCACGTATGAAGTCACAGAACAGAACACTTTTTAGAATTGAAAGAGGCAAAATTTTATAGAATTATTCCAGGTTAGCTTGATAATGAGCTGATGAGCCATCAAATTCTTATTAGTGAGTTTAAAACAAATAAAACAAAATTTTTAAAAGCTATGAAATCAACAAACATTTACTTAAGGTAAACACAAGATCTGTAAAAATTGAATTATGTTACTTTCTTTTAACAAAATCAAGTTACATTAACCACTGTGGACAATATTGCACTAATTTCCATATACATATATGTGTAAACCAAAATGAAATAACCATTTACTCCATTTTCCTGCATCCTTGTATGAATAAGTTCATCAAGGATTCAGATACCTGTTTAGACGAAACTTCATATTCATCTTCCCAACCATTACGTGCCTTCTCTAAAGATGATATTTGTCTGTACTTGTTTTTGAGTTCCTTTAGAGGCATCTCCCTGGAGATCGAAAGAAAAGAAGAGAGTGCATGTAGACTTTTATACTACTTAACCTAATGAAGCTTGATAATTATTTTTTCTGATACCTCAGTGCCTCCCCAACAGCAGGACGGAATATATTGTACATTCCAGAAGCAGAACTGAAACACAATATGGAAAAGAATCAATGAAAGCAGTGGGTCAAGCAGGAGGGTCAGTCATCAAAAGATACCATTTTACACCAAGGATATTAATGTTGAAATATATATCATAAGAATCTAAATTTAATCATGGGAAAGGAATCAAAATGATCAGAAATTATATGAAGCTAAAAGGGCATCATAAAACAAAGGAAAACTCCAAAAGAGAGAAATCTCATGGTGCTCTTAGTTAAGTAGCACTGAAACTATCAAAGAGATACTCTATCTGGTAATGAAATCTGGCATCAGCAACTACACAGTGACACATCTAAACATGTGTTATAGGTCATGATCCATAAATGACCATTATTTTTAAGAGTAATATCTTTCTTGGACATTGAACATGTGTCAAGATGGGTCAAACACGAGAAACTATTAAAGAGATGCTCTGTCTGTGATGGAAGTCGCAGCAAAAACTACACATTTTGACACATTTAAAAATGTGCTGTATTTCATGATCCATATATATCCAAAATTACTAAATAAATAAATAGATTCCCTCCGTCCAATTTTAAGTGTCCCGTTTTGGGAACCTAACTTTTTAAGACGTGGCTTTCAATATTTTTTTTATTGTATTGGTAGTGAATGAATTACCAAATCTATTCATGGTGGGTTCCCAGTGATGAGATGATGCTTTAAATTTAATTGTTTTTACAAGTTCAAGAAGGGTAAATTGGGAATGCTGTAAAATATAGTACATTGACTTTTGAATTGGGACAATTATTTTGAGATGGCTAAATACGGAAAGGTGGACACTTATTTTGGGACTGAGAGAGTACATAATACCTTTCTTGGACATTGAACACGTGTAAAGATGGGTCAAACATGCAGTGGACACACAAGGATACATTGTTTTGTTTTAATATGAAATGAGAATTCGATTATAAGGGAAAAAAAACATACAAAAGAAATGAGCAGCAGTAGAAGCAATGGGGGTGGTAATAGGAGGATCAAGATACAAATTATTGATTGATTTACATTGATACTTATACTAAATTGATAATATCATTGCCGTCCTTTTTTCTTTCTTTCTTTTCTTTTTCTTTTTTTCCTTCAAAACAATGTGCATCATATAGTCATATGTTAGCAAATTTCTACACAAAACTTGGTTGAGGTTGAACAAAATGTCAATGAGTTGATATATCTGTAATGGAAGATGATAAAGATACAGCAGCAATGAAGATTGCGTGGAAAGTTTAGCAAACTTAATTACATGGTTAAGTAAAGGTAAGTAAAAAAAATTAGTGGACAAAGGAATCTACGTTAGAATACCAATTAGATAGTTGACTAACCAAGACCTAGGTATTAGAGCATTAAAAACGCATTTGAGTTGAAATAATCATGAGACCCATATCAGAAACATTCAATAGAATGAACCTATGAAGAAAGTCAAATCTCCAATTGTCAAAAAGCATTAACACTTGGATTGCATTCATCAAAATTTATTCTCTCGGACAAATTAAGCAATTTTCCGCTGGTAAAATTACAATGTAAGCAGGGTTGCTGCATTGCCAGTATAACTCTTCATCATTAATTTGATTAGACTTCTGATGTAAAATTCTGTGAATAATTCAAAGGAAAAAAAAAAAAAAGTTACTACAGCATCCAGGTTTCATACCCTTCAAATGCTACAAGAAAGTGACGTCTTCCCAACCATTCCCTTTTAGATTCATAGAATCCATCATCAGCGGAACCAAGACCATCCTTTTGCTTCTCATCAAGCAAGGAAGATGCAGCCTACATATAAATAAACAAGTTATAAATGTGGGGTTTATCAAGACGTAAAAGACAATTTATCCACTTTAGTATTAAATTAAAAAAAAAAAAAAAATACCTCCCATGTGATTCCACGATTCATTATGAAAGTAAATAGTACAGTAGATGCCCCAGACATGTGATCAACATGAACAGTCTGCAAAAATAGTAAGTAAATAGATGTGACGATGTAATTATATATATATTTGCACAATGTGAAGACCACGAGATCTCCAAAAGAAACATAACCTTTGGAGTTCCTTGTAGCTCAATAATATTAGCTTTCATATCAACAATCCCGGAGTCAAAATGTCCTTCAATGCGTGCATTTTGAACAAGATGATCAAGTATGCTGACAAATAACTCAAATAGCCTGTATTTAAAGGGTGGTGTGTATTGTTATATAACTAACATAAATGAAACAAACATATTAAATTTCAACCAAAAAATCCAAACCTATTCTGGATCTCTGGTGGCAGCCCTAATAGTCGATTGAGGAAACGTCCAACATCGTGCATGTCTGAATCAACTATACGGCCAGAAATCTTTCCAAAATCCTTCCCATTACCTACAACAAATAATAGCAACCTGAAAAGTTATTATCAACATCATCCAATGATAGCTAAAGGTTTACATACTAAGAATGACACTGCTTTAAAAATACAAGAATTAAGAATTGTAAAACTAAGTAAGATAAAAACTAGGAGTTAATTAGTTGAACTTCATGAAGGTAAAAAAAAAAAATCAAACAGAACTATTGACAATTTTATTTTACTCAATTGTAATGTGATAATAATGACGAAAAGAATACCGAGAACTGTTTCTCTAACTATTCCAACAGAAACAAGAGCTGCTTTTCCCTTGATAATAAAATCTTGGATAGTATCTGGTTTTTCATATGAACAACCTGGTGGTACAACTGGCAGAGAATCCTGAAAGCCAAGAATTAGGTAAAGAGAAGGGGAGGAGGAGAGAAAGAAGCAAATATGAGGTGAATATTACACATTACAACACAAAATGGGTTAAAAAAAAAAAAAAAAAAAAAAACCTGCTCCATGATTCCTCTATACAACATCGTCAGGGCCCTCTTTCCATAAGCACTATCATAATTATAAGCACTCAGAGATATTCCAGCCCCCCTACAAAATATCAACAGCACTAGGATTGAGGACATACTGGTTTGACTACAATGTTATAATTCATAACTATTGAGCTTTATAACGACATGAAAGATAAATCCAGTTTACCTACGATCTCCTTGTGTTAAGGCTCCAAGAGATTCTAATCTCTTGGCAACGATGGATGCAAACCGGCGTTCACCACCTAGATTAGTAAAGAGTAGCCTGCATACAATAAAGAAATTTTTATATCAATTTGACAGACTTGTTAATCAAAGAAAAAAAAATTGTTTCATGACATCTATTAACAAGTATAATACTGTATGGAATCTCAATGTATCAGTTTATGATACCCTCTGGCTTATATATAATTCCATAACTAATACTCCCTCCATCCCACAAAAAGTGTCCACCTTTCCATTTTTGGTTGTCCCAACTCAAAATCCAATGTACTATTTTTTTTAATATTCCTAATTTACCCTCCCTACCTTGAATTTATAAAAGCACGAATACCCACCATAGAAGGGTATATTTGAAAATTCATTCCCTACCACTATAATAAAAAATAAAAAAAATTAAAACTACACTCTTAAAAAGTTAGATTCCCAAAAAGGGACATTTAATGTGGGACGGAGGGAGTACCAGTTTAAGAATGAATGAAGCTGTGAAATAGTAGATCCTTTGTATAATGGGGAAGCAAGTTCAAGATGCTTGAAGGATGGCCCCTCTTTGTTTGTAATGGTGTATTTGGTGTGAGAGGAATAGGAGATTCTGTGAAGGGGAGGAGACTCTTATTTGGACTTTGAAATTCTTTATGCTAAGTTCCTTATTTTTTTGGATTCATGACACATTTTGTAAATTAGTGAAGGATCTCCTGGCTTTTGGGCATTATATAAAACATAGACCAAACATGCTTTATGAAATAGAATATTGGACAGCTGTGGATATAAAGACAGAGATGTGTTAAACGACAAGAAAAGACTTGTCAAAAAAAAAGTGTTAAACGACAAGAAAAGATAGAATTGGACAAGATTACACTCATTGAACGGTTGCTTAGCATTCATTGGAGATGAAAATCAATTAGGACGGTTGTTCATGTGCACCAAACACTACCAAGTAATAACAGCAGCGTTGAGGAAAAGTGACTTGGGTCAAATTGAAGGTGATGCTAGGGAAGAGAAAGCCAAATCAGCATGGATTGAGACAGCAAATAAAGATATGATAGCTTGTGATTTAACTGAAATTATGTCATTTGATAGAGAAGAATAACAAAATAAGGAATCCTTGTAACCAGCCCCAACTGGGACAAGGTTTAATTGATTTGAGTTGAGTTGATACATCCATCCCAACATTCTCCTCCCATCTACTATTAGTTTATGGATCGGATAGAGCAGTTTGCCCCGAAGCTTTTCAAGTCTCAGCAGATTCGATGTACAGGGATAGAGTATATTAGGGTGCTTGAGATAACCATGTCCAATGTGAGAATCAAACTGGAGTCAGAATGCACCTATCGCCTTGCCATTGTCCCCCTTCCCTCGCTTCTGTAGCGACTGTTATGGACATGTTTCCTAAGTGCCAAGCATCCTGAAGCCCAAAGCATTTTGGTCTTATAACAGCCTCATAAAAATTCTCACACTAATTTATTATATTTCTTCTTTCTTAACAATTTTCAATTTAATTTGATAAGTATAGGAGTCCTACAGAACATTGCACAAGCACTTATGCACGTTTTTTATCCAGCAATTCCATGGGCAACTTCATGAAAGATTATTAGTTCAAAGGCCGGGTAGCACTTTGCAAAATTAATCTAGCTAAATATGGAAAAAGATAAAAAGGCATATGCTGCATGCATGCATACAGTATCGTTGTTGGCTGTCAAGTTGGATCAAGCCAAAATATTGCCCATGACCAACCCAGCACAATGTTTCCAATTGATCATAGTGTGTTTAAGCGGTATTGAAGAAATGTTATTCTGATCCCAAAAATCAATTTTTAAACTTTACTGAACAACAAAAAATAAGCACATCTTATGAGTCAATTGAATATTCCTTTTAACACATGTTTATTACCACAGCAACTTTTAAACTCCACCAAAACCACAAAAATAAAATAAAAATAAAAATTGATTTATAATTAAAAAAGATTATATGATGTTAAAAATTTAATGCCAAGTCTACCTATACTCGGGTGCAGAAGCTTGATTTGACCGGTGAGTTCTTCCAAATTGTTGAATCGCTCGGTCTGCACTCCAAGGCAGTTCTAGAGTTAAATGAACCCTTCTTTTCTGGCATAAGAAAAGCCAAATGGTAATAAATAAGAAATGAAGTCACTACTCAAAACATTTGGTTTACCAAAATACATATTTCAAGAGTTCGTATTTAAGTACAAGTTCAGTACTATACTAAAAAATGCACAGAAGCATCATACTCCAGATACAACAATGAAATTATGACATAGGGATGAAAAATATTATTACAAAACTATATACCTGATTAATTGCCCTTCTATCGGCCTGCAAAGAAACACCAGCAGATCCAGCCTCAGAAATAATTGCAACCAGCTTCTTACCATCCATGAAGAGCTGCTTCTCATGCATATTGACCATTTCCATAGTCACATCCTTTCTAAATTAACATAAGAGAGTGTAATTCATCCAGTACGAGATAAAATAAAATACATTTAAATGAAACAAAAATGCCTAAACTTACGTGTTCCGTGCCTGATAAGTGACACCTTTTCCATGAGAGGCCCTAACAAGCATGCCTCGCCTCCCTGTCATTTCTGCAACTTTGTCAGGGCCGCCAAGCTGTAAAAACATTCACATGTCATCAAAAGAAAGAGCTAGGACAGAAACATGTATTTAAGAATGATGATCTCAACCCAGTGAAAACTGATATGCACATATAAATAGAGAGAGAGTAGATCCTTTAGCAGTTACCTGATCAATAATATCATCCAATGGATTGTTTGGAAGATCCAAAGAACGAATTATCTCCAAAATTTTTGACTTACGCTCCATAGCACCTTCATATCTACATTCACGTTTATAATGTTTATTAAAACTTGTAACACCGCATACCCCATGACCAACAAAAAGCAAGACATAATATTACAACATATAAAATGATAAACCATAGTGGAAGTGACATTCACTTCTCCCGAAATGCCCTTAGTTATCTGAAAATTGACCTCTTTGTCCTGCACATTAGTCCACAATTTTTTTTTTTTTAAAAAGTCATTTCTTTATTAGTTTTTTTGTTTTCTTTTGGAGCCAATCCATTTACCAACAAAGCTCTATCCACAGGCATCACATGGATGGCTTCTTCCCTCAAATTCACATTGTAAGACTATCAATCTACAGAATGTCATTGCAATGTACCAATTATATCTAACGAAATTTTACAGACCGAGAGAGAGAGAGACACAGAAATTTGGACTTTGGAACCTAATATGTCCCTTTCAGATACTTGCATTTTCAATTATTGTAAAATTATCTTCTTCTTTTTTATAAGTCAATTATTGTAAAATTATCAAAATACCATAGCAATATAAAGCTAAATCCATATGTACCATAATAAAAGAAGCAACTACTGGTTAGAAAGGTAAAAGTGATTTCTACCATCACAGCTGCATTCTTATTTCTAGTCAAATACAAAACTCACACAATTCACATCAGGGATTCATGGAATGTTCTACTTCATGTTTGAGACGCTTTAACACTAACGGTGAATTAAGCACTATTATTTTGTTTAAAATCAGAGCTATCGTGTACCAATCACTCCAGCCACAAGTTTCATAGATTGAGTCTTGAACTCACATACTAATACAGCAGGTGAAGGACCAACTAGTAATATATAAATTGGATATAAAATGGATCACTTATTATGTATGAACACCTCTTCAATAATTCTGCCAAGTAGGCATGTCTGGCTTGGAGATATTCATCTGTTTTTTCCTTGCAGGAATGACAGGACCAATCCCCAGATACTGCATCTACTACAGGTGGGACTAAACATGCAGCATGGACAAGTTGACGGCAACAGGAACATTGGAGCAATTTCTTTCTTTCCTGCATCGGAGAATATTGATGATAGTAATATATGTTATCATTCAACCTATACAAACAGATTCAAGGATTAAGAAAAGAGAGTACCTCTTCAGAATTGCAAATTTCACAGATTTGAAACTCGTCATCAGATTCAGTAGATTCGTGTTCAGAATCAGCTGCATAATCAATCAGAAACTTAGCAATAGAAAGGTAATCAATAAGTAATCTCTCTACCAACAAAAGAAAGACAGTATGAGCAATGAAATCATCTTAAAAGGCAACAAATCAAGGAACAAGTTCATTAAACAAAGAGGCCCAATAGTAATGTCGGTGCATCCTAATAAGATAACAATAAAATTCAAATGAAGTATCACATGATGACATATAAAATAATATACTAATTAGACAGTAATGAAGGTAACAAAGATATAATAGTGCACAAAAAGTGGAGGAGGAAACAAAAGAGTAAAGATTATGTAGCTGAAAAAACTATATGATAATATGGCAGAAATGTGATCAGCTGGTAAATGCAATGGATCTGTCGTGTCCACTTCCAAGAATCTTACTTTCAGATTCTTCATCACTTTCACCATCACTTGAAGCTTTCCATTTGGCAATCTTTCTAACTCTGCCTTTAAATGAAACACCAGGAGTTGCTGAGTGCCTCTTTCGCTGAAGCTCCTTTACGCTTTCCTCTCCTATGACATAAGCAAAAAGAGAACCTTAGTGGCATCAGGAAGAAAATTGAGCCAGAAACAACAAGATATAACCATATATATACCTGGGAGTGATTCAGGTTTTTCAGGCAAAGGATAGTTTTCTTCAACAAATTTTAGCAAAAGCTCACGAGGTCCCGAGATAAAATCATCTAGTTCAAGACCCTGTTAAATACGTAATATAGGTAAGAAAAAGATCATTAAGAATATCAAGCGACACAAATTACATAAGATAGAGATGCTGCAGGTTCACAGGGGCCACTGCTTTGTGCAATGGTAAAAGCTCGAATGACAAGCATGAGGATATGGTTTCAAGTCTAAGACCAGACACTTTGTGCAACATCATAACAAATGTTAGATCTGTCTTCAGTCTTCCCCTCCCTACATCCCGTATAGGCAGGAGTAGCACTGTGTAATGGCCTTTATGCTATAGAAGCATGTTTCCTCATTTCTGTTTGAATAAGGACGCAAACATCACAGCACAGAAAAACAAAAACTCACATATTTCGTCACGGCTTCCTCAGTTCGTGCCTCTCCTGTACTCTGAAGGCCAACGACCACACACTTATTTTCCAACAATGCCTGCTTAGTAAGTCTTACAACAGCAGGCACCTTAGCTGACATACACATGTGTCTAAAGAAACGCTACAATAGCACAGAAACAACAAAAAAAGAAACAGATAAAAGAAATAAACCATAAAAGTGAAATCTTATATACAATATCCAAATATTTTATTGTCATTGACTAGAAAATCATGAACCTGATGGCTTGCCCAGTATAGTCTCCACAACTGACTAGAACTAGGTTTCTCATTGGTAAGAAATGCACTTGCAGATAGCAATTCCACCCGCAATTCCGCCCAAACTTCGGCTGCTTTCTTATACATCTCCTGTGAATAATGCAATGTCAGGTGAGAAAATTTAAAGGCTCACTAGAAAATCCAGTGCAGCTAAAATAATGATGCATGACCATTAAATTAAAAAATTAGGTGAGTAAAATTTATTAGGAAAAAAAAAGGACAGAACTCTACAAATACAAGGGCATACCTAGGATAAGGCAAAGAGAGACCCTAAATAGGAGGACCAAGGCCCAATGACCCTCAAACAAAACTAAAGCAGCTCAGCATAATTATGAAAATATATATATATATATATACACAGCTCAGCATAACCATGTAAACTTAAAATACAACTCATAATGCACACTTGTGCTGGAACTCTACAAAATTTTCAGTAGGGGCTAGTCCTGCATTATGCACGATTCAGGGTCAGTATCATCCAGAAACCTAATTGAAGGAGATCAAGATGCATTTTGCACTCATGTCAGGCATAGACAGACATTTTATTAGGATTACCTTAGTAATTTAAATTTTAGGATTTTTTATTTATTTGGTATTTTCTTTTATTTAGTTTTTAGGGTTTTACTTTTAACCGTATGTAACATAATTATGTAGCTTTGGTTGTTTCAGATCTCTTGTGTTCTTCCTCCATTGAACTTGCTCTTCTCAACCCCTTAGTCTATCTAGCCTCATCTTTTCAGTCTCTTTCTCATCCCCTCCGTCTATGTTATCCCCCTTTTTTCATCTAGCCTCATCTCCTCTTCCACTTCTCACTCCATTCTTTCATTCTGGTATCAAAGAAAAAGATCCAAGTTCAGAGCAAAACAATCCAAGACTATTTAGAGCAAAAGAAAGCTTTTGTTGATCACCGACAATTGCCTTTCACTTTCGACGTCACCATCACTCTTATTCACTAACCCCTAACGTTCACAAATCCTCCTTGTCCATCATTGGCAACCCAATCACAAAATCCACTAAACCATAAAAAGCTAAAACTGTAAGTCATAGCTGTTCATCAACCACTACATTACCCTGCCCTTCTCATCACCTCATCATAACCACTCTTTTTTTTTTTTTTGATAAGTAATAATGAATTAAAAAAGGCGTTCAAAAGGGGAACGCGTCCCTTAGACATTGGAGGAACCGAGGTCTAAGGCCCCAAAGAATCCAAAAAAGAAATTAAATCATCAAAAGAGGAACAAGAACACCTCATCAGAACCACTTAGGGGTGGCAATTCGTGTTGGTGGGTTATAATCGTGTCGTGTCAATCTATGAGTTTTCTGCTAAACAAGTCAACCCAATCACGACCCGTTTAATAATCGTGTCAGAAACCCTCCACACGTACACGACCTGTGTAACCCGTTAAATAAACAGGTCATGTAATGACACGACTCGTTTAATGACCTGTTTAACCCGTTTAACTTAAATAGGTCATGGACACATTAATTAAAGTATAAAATGTAAATATAATGAAAAATTTGAGACAATGGATGACTAAATTAATTAAAAATATAATAATTGTGAAAATAAAATTAAAAAAAAAAAAAAAAAAAAAAAAATGGAAGAAGAAGAAGAAAGAGAGAGGCTAAATATAATATCCATATCGGATTTATATTGAAATAATAGAAATGCCCATGGTAATTGGGTTAAGACATATTACGAGTTAATCGGGTTTACTTGATACAATTATGACATGATTAATCAAATGGGTCTAATCGGGTTAAACAGGTTGAGCTCCAAATCATGAATACGACACGTTTAATTAAACGGGTTGACACGATAATGACACGAACACAATTAAGGTCAACCCAAACTTGCTAATTTGGTGTCGTGGTAGTGGGTCGTGTCGAATTTTGCCACCTCTAGAACCAATACCAACCATCTCAAGATCCAAAACACAATCATCAGCAAATCTCTAAAATTGTACCCCATCACTGTTCATCAACCACAACATTACCTGCTCTCTCATCACCCCATCAAAACACAGCACCAACCATCTCAAGAAGTAAACACAATCATCGACAAACCCTAGATCTGCTGAAAATAAATAAATATAGGAAAATCGGCTCCATTTAAGCACCCATACACAAACAATGCTCTTGCTTTCATCATTGTTCCTGAGTTTTGCAAGGTCTCCCTTTAACAGCTTCAGCAATATCTTGTTGAAGGTCATGGCAACTTTAGAATTCTTCATAGTTCCATAGGTCTTCAGCAACGGGATCTTCCCAATTCCAAGGAATCCCCAGCTCGATCTGGGTTAGTAACAACATGATCATGTTTCCATTCTTAAATATATGATTATAGGCCAAATCGGATCTTTCCTCCATTTCTCCCTCAGTTTTTTTTTTTTTTTTTTTTTTTTTTTTTTGGATAAGTTGCTCACTTACTGTTCTTATTATCAAACCTCTGTTTTCTGTTATTAGAATTCACAATCCCAAATCAATAATAGGGTTTGACTTTGGTCACACTGAAGATGATGACAGGTTGTTTCTCTCATTCCAAATGATTTATATAGTTGCCAGGGTACAGAATCTCCATTATCATTTCCATTTTAAACCTCCAAAACATAAAGGATGCAGTAAAAAAGTCAACCAGTTGCAGCGAGAAGTTGAGAACCCAACCATTACACCAATGCTGAAGAAAAAGGACCAATTCTCTCCACAAAAAGGATGGAGCAAGAAAAGATAATCAACAGTTTGCCCCGCAAATGAGGAAATTATTCACTTATGGAGCAACCTCAGAACATTTCAAAGATGTCACACAAGGCAATTTCATACAGGAAAGGGCAATGTTATCAAATCATAGACAATCTTTCACACATATATTATAAATCTATATATATAACAGATAAAAGATGTATTCATTTCTTTCTATCTTTTTTTTTTTTAAGAATTATAGGCAACCTACATGCATTATTGTACTTGTTTTAGTAAATGAAATTGTCACTAGGTAACGGCAAAAAGGGAACACCTGTGTACAGTTAATGGTATGCTAAACGCAACATATCTTCTCGAGTCAACTAGATCTTTACAAAAGAATCAATGAAAATAAAAGACCTCTCGGTTTTCCAAAAAGATAGGGAGCTCAACTTCCAAAGCTTATATTAAGAACGACAATTCCACTCCAAAAGGTTGCCTAATTCTCTCCTCCCAAATACTGCACCATAACCAAAGATGGGAGCTCTCTACCACATTACCTATGGCTGGTCATCCAATCTACAATACCTCCAACTGCAAAGAGCATCAGCCGCCCATCTACTTATCGTGCACCAAAATACAAAGAGGGAGGAAAGAAGGGCCCTCAAATCCCTGGCCAGTGGAAAACACAATAAATGACTACTACATGCTACGGTGCCCTGGGGCTGGAATGCGGTAGAACCTCCAAACACCACTGTCCAACTAGAAAAGCCTCCTTTGAAGGAGTTCTGGTAGGCCACCTAACCTTCCAAAAAGAACCAGGATGACTTCACCTCTTCCCCCATAAGGAGTGTCCCATAAAACAATCTCAGCTCAAACTTGTCCACCACTCAAAGAAGACCCCTACAGTACCACATACAGCCTTCCAAAAACGAACTGGGATTTGAGGAACCCCCCCGCGGGCGCGGGGCAACGGCCATCATCAATAGAATGCAAAAATGCCAAAGAAGGCCGCTACCGCATCTAGATCCCTATCTTGCATCGTCATGAAGAAGCAAATAAACCAAAGCCTATAGCTTTGGTTTTACATACTTGTAACTTCACTCCCAACAGAATTATCTTCCTCAGTTCCCTTTCTAAGTGCACTTCTTTATTTATCAAAAATACCAAAATAAATAGGTTAATATTGACTTTCCTATAAGATCTAAAGGAAGTGCACATTTTAAATAAAAAAAAAAAAAGAAAAAAAAAAAAAGAAATAGCAAGCTCTGTCAGGGTTATAAATTATCAACAAAGCAAGCAACTAACCAAATGAGCTTTACCAGGGATATTGAGACCAACATCAACTTTCAATATCCCAAAGCAAATTAAGAAGATAATATGGTGAAACCATGAAAGAGACCATTTTTTTTTTAAACTTCAGTCCCACATTACTTTGAGGACTAGTACCTGGTGTTAGTACTGCAATATACTTTAGCTGTAACTGAAAACAGTTTTATACGCAGTTTAGCCTTGCAAATTAGTTCAAGATGCATAAAGAAACATACACCACAAAATTAGAAATATAATTACAGTAAGTAAAAATAACCAATTAGAAATAGAACACTAATCATAGTTTTTTTTTTTTTCCCAAATAGAATATCAGACAGAGGGCTTATACCATCATTTTGACCTCTATCGGTACTTCAACAACATCGAACTCTGCTCCTTTGTAGCTAAGTGTCCGACATACATACATTCCCCTGCCAGGTGAAACGTGATTTAAATTGATATAGTAGCATATAGTACAAATCATTTCATATGCAAATTCTAAACCTCACAACCTTGCTTTCATGTCCATAGCAACAAGTTCTAGTGCTCCAACTCCCCCTTTTTCTAGAGCAACTGCAAAAAAAAAAAAAAATCCAGGTAAATACACACAATTAGACAACTTTTGCACAAGAAACAAATGTATTTGAATTGGAGGGGGAGTATTTACAGTCATAAAAAGCAGAGAGATGCAATAAGATTTTTATGGTCAAGCTAACCAAATCTAAGTTGAAGGATGTTGAAATATTTATATATTTCTACAGTTGAAATATATATATATTTATATATTTCAACAAAGGATGTACAGATTCATGATTAATCCGCAAGGAAAAGAAAAAATATGAAACCATAGGAAGCACATAATTTCTAAACCCAAAACTACAGATTCTAGCCTTCTACTGAAAACCCCAAAAGAAATTGTCAACTGAGTAATTACGGTGTGCAGTTTAACTAATTACAGAACAGACAGGAAAATGGGAAAAAATAAAAAAGAAAGCAGCACATTCAAATGTATTATTAGGAGAAAAGGAGCAATATCACAAATGGCACAAGATCCTTAAATTGGCGGCTTTGAGTGCAGATCTAACATTGTTCTAAGTTCCACATGCTGACTCGCAACAAATTTTAAGGTCATAAAAACGATGAAGTTCCTTTTGCTAAAGAAGTTATCAACAATTAAGAAATAAATACAACTCGATTATTCAGGTGAAGATATCGCCAAACAGTATTCCACTGATTCTATCATTTATGATCCTAAATTAACATTCACTGTGTTTCACAAAAATTAATTAAATTAAAATGCCAACAGGTGTCACTTATAGAGAGAGAGAGAGAGAGATTCACATTTCACTGTACTAAAGCAACCATACTAATTTTATTAACCTCCATAGTACCCGGGAAAACAAAATACATGGTAACAATTCATTGCAGAATAAAGGGAAGGAAGAAATACTGTTACAAGAATTTGAAGCCAGATAGATATTTAGAAAGAAAAAGAAAAAAGAAAAAAAAAAAAAGAAAAAGAAGTCATTTGCTAATTCCAGAATCCAGACAACATAAATCGCACCTAAAAAATCACGGAAATCAATGAAACATGTTCCAGCTCCCCAAAGACCAAGCCGAACCATATAACCCATGTTGCGAGGTTCTGATGCACCAGTTGCTGAGCAATAAATAACACGAGCTTCAGGAAGTCGAGCCTGTTAAAAATTTGGAGAGAACAGTTAAGAGCACCCAATAGACCTATGCAAAGACATCTCACAACAGGAACTCACAAACTTGACTCGTTAAAATAATATGAAGCTAGGCAGAAATTGGCAATGAAGCTATGGACGTGACACAGCAGGTAAGTCCATGAGCATGCATGTATTGCATTCTTGCAAGAGAGCTTTACAAAATCAGCAATCACTACATAATGAGTTTGTGTGATAGAATAACAAATTCATTGGAGAAGAAAGAAAAATAAAGAGAAGGATGTGGCATCCTCCACTTCACACTAGAACTGGCAAACACCAATAAAGAGAAGAAAAACAAAAGCAATAAAAAGCCTAATAAATTCCAAAACAAAAGTACTCATGGTACCAATTTCCCTATAAAAGACTCACCAGTTAATGCCCATCTGAGCCAAAAAGACACTACACAAGCAACTAGCAACAACTCATATTTGCAAAAGAAAAGGTGGATCTTTTGGTGTATGCATCATTATGATGGACAGCAATCACTGGGAAATTTTGGGATAATATATTTCATCAAAAGATCGAAATAGAATGAATTACATATAGCTGGTGTGGCCCCAGACGAAGATGGCATACAGAATCTCCCTTCTTAACCAAATCTAGGAATACAGTTCCAACTCAAATCAAGTTTGTAATAAATGAAAAGATGAACAATCAAGCAAAATCTGTATAACATGCAATAAGATTCACGTGTCACGTAAGGGAATGTGTCTATTAGCTGGATTTATTAATCCTCAAATATTATGACACGGGTTGAATTGTAGTAGATAACTAAGGGCAAAGATGTAGTCACGTAATAAAGTCTCTAATGTGAGTACTACTCTCTTAGGCTCTGTTTGGTTAGATGGAAATAAGCTAGAAAAGAAAAGAAAAAGAAAGTGAAAGAAAAGTGAAGTGAATGAAAAGAAAAGAGATTTTCTAGCATGCATTTGGTTAGCATGAAAATTTATCCAAGAAAATTGTAGAAAAATATTAGTTTGCTAGTTTGGATAGCATGAAAGTGAAAAGAAAGTGATTAAACATGCCAAAACTACCCTTGTGAAGTCAAATGATGGATTATTAAATTCAAATATATAATAGTTTATATTCATTTTTATTAATTATATTTAGAATAAGGCTTCATAATATTTCCTTAGGTAAAACTAATTATTAGTTTAAGATAAACAAATTTTAAAAAAAAATAAAAATAAAAAAATTAGAGATGAAGAGGCAATACTACTGTTTGGGAGAAAAATCAAATATTTCACCATATAAAATATATATATATATATATATATATATATCCATACCAGATTATGAATAACTAGAATTGCAAAATAGAACAGGCGATTAAAAAAAATAAAAAATTCTATTTAGAAGCTAGATTTATTTTGAGCAATTTTGTGAGATATGAATTTTTGAAGTTCCGAAAAATTAAGATTTAAATAAAAGGGTATTTTAGTCCAAATATAAACTTTTTTACCCCCTTAGATAGTTGAGGGGGTTATTTGGTAAAAATTAGACAAGGCAGATTTATTGGAAAGCGCTACAAGTCGAGGGGGTTCTTTGGTAAAAAATTAGACGAGGAGATTTACTGAAAAAGGCTACAAGTCGAAGGGAGTTTTATGTACTTTGCCCCTTTTTTTAATAACTTTATGTAACAGTATCATGATTTGTAAAACACATTAAAATTAAGAAAAAACAGAGTTTGGGACTTGGAGCACTGAATAAATTTTGTGAAATTAAAATTGGAATAAATTTATTTTTAAAAATTTTAATTTTAAAAATTTGTGAGATTTTACAAAATTATCTGAACCACTAATGTCAATTGCACAAATCAAGTTAACCAAAGAGGTAAATCAAGAGTTTAAAAATACATTATTGTCGAGCCATGTTTCAAAAAGCTCGCGCCCAACTCAGAAAGCTCGAACACAACTCTTTAGAGCTCGAGCAATGATGAAATTTATGAATCTATTTCAGTATTTTGGGCATTACTTTTGATTTGAAACTACAAGTTGAGCAAACTCAGCGACTCTGGAAAGAATTCTCGAAGCCCGATGTTTTTGTCTCTAATAACAATCTCGAAACTTGCACAAAACTCATATAATATAGGTTTTGTGCACAAATAATCCTTCCTTTTTGATAATATACATTTATGAAGTAAAATAACTTAAATAACCTTATTAATTTTGTAAAATAGATTACAACGTCCTTAGTCTATTTCACCTATTCCAATGTTATAAAATGCATCTCATCCTTATATTTTTTTGTCGGGAAATATTTTGATTAACCAAAAAAAAAAAAAGGCATATTAGTTACAAAATAATCAATATATGAGTAATTAACAGGTTAATGCCCAACTTACCCGTGCACACAGCCTCCCAGAAGAAAGGTTAAATGTTCAAATCTGAATGAAGATATGAATATGTGTAATTACTACTTGTCTTCAAAAAAAGAAAAATAAATAAAATAAAAAAATTAATACATGAATAAGCCATTAAAAGCCAAATCTGCCATTGCAAATTGCTACACATTTAACTCACAATGTGTAATACCCTTATATTTTAAAGGTATTATTTATTGGAATTAATGATTTTTATTTTTATTTAAATGATTTGTTTAATTTATTTGGGATTAATTGCTTTTATTTTTTTATTTTTAAATGATTTGTTTTAGTTAATTGAGTGTTATGATTTAATTGTCTTATTTATATTAAATTATATTTCGCGATTATATTTGATGAATTGGTGTAATGTTTTGATTTGTGGAATGCTATGATTGAATTGTGGATTTGTAATGTGTGTATTTATATTTATGTGAATTGATTGTTAATTATTTGTAATTATTTGATTTAATTTAATTATTTTATTTATTTAAGATAATGGGTTTGGGATTAAGAGGAGTGAGACCAATGGATGGTCTTGGGCTTGAATGAAGCCTTGTTGGGTTAATTAATAAGGGCCCATGGTTAATTATAAAGATATTTAAATAATTATCTTTGCATAATTATATGTATAATTATATGTATATAAATATAATTAATTAATAGTTTTTATGAAAGAAAATATATATATATGTATACGATTTAATTAGTTAAGGATTAACATGGAATGAAATATATATATATATATATATATATTATAATATATGTATATATATATTATTTAAAAAATATTATTTTATTTGGTAGTCATAGTAGGAATATGATTTGGATTTTAATGTGTATAAATATACACATAAGATTTTATAGTTAAAAGTTTACACGTTAGAAAAATAAGAGACACAAAGAAAGAAGAAGAAGAGAAGGTTGACAAAGAGGATGTTGGATCGGAAAAAGAGGATGTAGGAATTGGAAGAGACAATTAAAGCTTGAAACGTAGGTTTCGCTTCGAAACCCTCATGCGAGTTTTCTCAACTCTAACTTTCTTCTTATAGCCCATTAAGATTTCACCTTGATAAAAATATTAAGTTAATTTTATTTGATTAAATTAGGATTAAATCGGAGTATTAAAAATATGTTTTATTTTTATTTTATTTTTGGAATTGTTGGATTTTAATTTTATATATAGGTTGTATATATTTAAAATCATTTTTTTTTTTTGGATGGTAAAGTAAACACACACACGCACACTTTTTTGCTCACGCCCGGACTCGAACCCCTCCCTCCTCTTTGAAGATGAGAAAATTATACCATTAGGCTAAAGACCTTTTGGTATATATTCAAAATCATTGTTATGCTTGATCTGTGATCCAAGTGGGTTAATTAGGGTTTATAGAAGTTTTGAAAATTTTCTAGGATTTTTTTAGAATTTTTCTAAATTTTCTGAATTTATTTTATATTTTTTGGAATTATTTTAGAATTATTTTCTATATTGTTTTGGCAAAATTATATAAATATTGTTTATATAATTACACACCGGGGGCGTGTGTAGTATGCGCGCAATAATAGGGTTGAAATCCAGTGTGAGTAAGTGGATAGGAATTTGGTACATACGCTGATCTGGACCATTGGATCATTTAAAGGTAAGTAGAATGATTTGGTGTGGTGCGGTTCCATGGAGACTCAGTGCACCGCATAAATGGACCATAGATTAGATCTGGTCAATGGAAAAAGAATCTGGTGCGGCGTGCACCATCAGAGTTGTTGCAACACTGAATCAGAGTGGACCACTTGTCAGAATTTGATTCTCTAATCCGGTGCAATTGCGGTCACAGTAGTGATTGAGCTCAGCCCATTATTCTGCCAGTTTTGTTATTCGAAATTTAAACGATTAACTTAGTCATCTTAAATCAAAATTGGATCATTTTTGAGTTCAAATTTAAGGATTTTTCATCATCTTTCCAATGGTACCAATTTTATTATCATATTCTCATCCTACTAGGAGATATTTGTAAAAAATTTACAAATGTTGACTTTCATGTAGTATATATAGTAAAATGTGACTGGAGATGTTTTTATTTTTAATGTTGTGTTGGACTATACAGGTAATATGATAATAAAATTAAAGTAGGTTATTGCAAACAACTTGTAAATAGGTTATTGCAAAAATTAATATATATATATATATAAATTTATATAAACATATATGTTTGTGTGTTCAAATTTTATTCATATCTATTAATAATTTGATAACTATTTATAAATATACTTAAAATTTATAAAAATAAATTAAAAACAATGATAACCAAACATGTTTTTATAATTCTGTTTTATTTTTTTTGGGCAACAGTTGGACTGACCAACATGTTTCGTTTTCAAATTTTTTGAAACGTATGACTTACCAAACATGTTTTGCATGTTTTTGTTTTTGACATTTTCACAGCAAAACATCTTATTCAAATGTGCTTCATAATTTTTTTCAAAACACTCCTACAACAAAAATATTGTTTCTATTTTAGCTAAAAACAAAACATCAAAAATAAAGCGCATGCAAAATAGGCCCTAAAAATATTTTTACCCTCGACTTCTAAGATGTGATGTGAGAATTGTTACCACTGTCTCCTAACTAGATATGTATTACATGTATCTTGAAATACAAAAAAGTTCATCTTTCAGAGGCGAAATGTTTTTTTAGATATTGTAAATGAACATTTTTTTTATTGTTAACATATTAAATATAACTCATTTGTAAAAGAGAAATAATTGTTGCACCAAGAGTTGCATACTTGATGCTTCAGCATTGAAGCTAGCCCTTTATCTTAGCTAGTTTGCTTGTCTTTCCATTTCTCTCCTAAGTCATGTAAGCTTGTAGTCTTCGTTACAAATTAATCTCATGTTATATTTGGAAGTATTGGCTTTTTAAATTTGAAATTAAAGCAAATTTAGTTCAAATATTTAGTTAATTCATCATTCAGTACTCCCAAATACAAATAACTTTTATTACATTTAGTTTAGACACTTACCAATACAACCAAAGATTTTTGTAATTAATAGTTAAATGAAGAAAATGTTACATTTTCATTAAAAGTGTTGCTTGTCCTTTTACTTTTTTTTTTTACCTTACTGCACTTCACTGAATTCCTTAACTTTAATACATTTAAGAATCGAAAAGAGCTTTAAATTAGGACTCTAGTGAATGAACCATCATTGAATTGGGCTCGAGTTTAATTATTGATTTTCATAAATTTACTGTAATATTTATTTGACCTATATTTATATATATATATTTTCCTGAATATTTGAACTATATGGTTGCTTAGTATGAGGGAAAAAATAAGAGAAAAAAAATCATTTTTTATATCTTCAAAATTTACAGAGAGTAAAATTAGAACTTAATTCTTTAAAAGAATGATGATCTTTGTTTTAGACTCATGGCAAGTTCACTTTGTTTCGATTTTTTCTTTTTTCTTTTTTTTTCTTTTTAATATGCTTACACACACAATGGAGTATATAGTTAACTCCTTTTATCTACAAAACTGTTAAAAAATTAGAGACCATTCGATTATCAAAGTTACAGTTCATCTTTTGAGAAGCAATTCAATGACTCGCAAAGGCGCAACTATGGCTATCAATTACAAGCTCAATCAAGTTTTTGACAAATATTGTTTGTGCGGCAATTTTAACTTATGCAGGCAATATATTTTTTCTTGCTCTTGAAAAAAAAAATAATAAAATAAAAATAGACACTTACAAAGGAAAAAATAATATGAATTTTTATCATTTCACAAAGAAAAATCTGGAATCTTGGTTAGGAGGAATCGGTGTCCCTTTCTCTCAAGTACAGTCCTGAACACACAAATTCAGAAATTCGTCAAATATATGAAGGGTATAGGATAATTATAATTTGTGATTTATTTAGCAAGGATTATCTAACATTAAACCTGAGGACTCAACTGCTCGAGACCCCAAGAAGAGTATAAGGAGGATAAGGAAAACACCGAGACATACTTCTAATGAATTGAATTGCGAATACCCAAGAAGACAGACATAAAACAAAACTGAAGGGAGCAATGATCGCGAAATAGGTTTTCACTTGTACATAGGTGCTAGAGGGGATATATATATAGCGTGGGAGACTGACCGACTTATTGTTTTATTTACAATAGTGCTCCTTTACTTTCCTGTAACTTCTTTTTCACTCCATTATGTTTTTGGAAGGAAATAGAAAAAGTACATACCGCGTGCGTATGACAACACTTGGAGAAATTATTTGGAATGGTGTGAGAGCAAATCAGCATTTGACACGCAATACTCTTTACTTTCCTTTATTTTATTTTATTTTATTATTATTATTATTTTATCAGGCAGGGTGTTTTAAGGCTTTGCATCGCAAAGCAAGCGCCCTCACGCAAATTAGGTAAAGGTTGAATTATGTTTGCAGGCGTGACTTTATAAAGAATTATTTACATTTAAGATAAATTGATTGGAAACTTGTATTTCATGTATTTTCTAACTAAGCCAACCACTTGAGGTTCACTTACCATTGACTTTTAATTTTTATTTTTTTAATATCTTTTTATAACAATAATATGATTAGTAAAACACATTAAAATTAAGAAAAATTAGAGTTTAGGACTTGCAGCACCTAATAAATTCTGTGAAATTAAAATTGAAATAAATTTATTCTTTTGTAAATTTTAATTTTAAGGCATTGACAAATTTAGCCTTTTTGATGTTTATTAAAATTGTGTGTTTGATAAAAATTTGTGAGATTTTACAAAATTACCTGAAACTCTAATGTCAATTACACAAATCAAGTCAATCAAAGAGGTAAATCCAAAGTTTAAAATTATATTATAGGGTTAAGTGAAAATCCCGTATAATATAGGTTTTGTGCATATAGTCCCTCATTTTTTAAAATGTATGTTTCAATCCATATAAAGTAAAATAACATAAATAACCTTATTAATTTTGTAAAATAAATTATAACTATTTCACCAATTCGAATGTCATAAAATGCATCTCATTCTTATATGTTTTGTCGGGAAATATTTTGATTAACCAAAAAGAAGAAGAAGAAGAAAAAAAAGAGGGGTATTAGTTACAAAATAATCAATACATGAATAATTAACAGGCCAGTGCCCAACCTAGCGGTGCACCACCCCGTCCCGCCCCGTTAATAACGGATATGAGAACATTTTTTATACCGTTGGGCGAGCATGGATACAAATTTTGTATTCGTCGCGGGTCATAGGGAGGGTAAGGGTTCAATATACATATCCTAGGAGTCCCGCCCCGCCCCATTAAGCATATAACTATATTTAATATATATAATATTAATAACTTATTTTAGCGGCTTACCCAGTTACCCATCTCTTACAATCCTAATTTGGGATGTAAACTTGGTATTAAATTTGCTTTTGTTTTGGGAACTTCTTGTGATTTGGTTGTATTAAACTTTTATTTTTGTTTATTATGTTCTCTGAATTATGTTATGTGCATGTTA
>JAOTQH010000053.1:3445857-3459598 GCA_025631255.1 Cornus kousa
TCCCAGTTCAGAGAGAGAGAGAGTGAATCTTACATCTTCATGGTAGTAATCTTGTTTTTCATCATCGTATTGCTCTCTAGCATCTTTTGCAAGGGAAACTTCTGATGAATCATAAGACGCACTTCCAGAAGAAGACAACCATCGGTTACCACCATCTGGAATCTTTCTTGTACCCTGATTGTATGGAACCTCTGGTTTTCTATCTCTGGCTTGAGGGGGTCTTACAACACTTCTTACTGTTCCAGTAGTAGATGATCCACCAATACTGAAGTCCCATCCAGCATTTTTCAAGGTCTTTCCCTGACTACAGTATACTAGTACCAGTCAAGCAACATTCAATTACACGACAAACATACACAAGAAATGAATTCAACCCACCTGGATTGGACAGTTTCTTCACCTCTCGAGTCTCTTGTAACCTTCACAGTGCCAGATGCCTCCCCAAAGGCTTCAGGACCATTTCTAAGAGATTCTGCATCCTCTTTTATCTGGAACTTAGGCCGCTCTCTGTCAAGACAACAAAAGGCATGATTAAAGAATAAAATGAGTCTACTGACACCTCCAATATCATCGTCCAATATTTTGACATTTATGTCAGAAAACAATTCAAGTACTTAAATATCTCAAAAATTATTTCGAAATCAATACTAATATCAATATTTCCAATAATATCACAACCCTTTTGGAATCTAGGATTGCTATCAGAATTTATTAAGCTGGAACACATGAGGATTAACACGGAAATTTCTGAAAGAATAAGAGACAACAAGGACACAGCATCTGCAAACTGATATATGTGTATATAAATGTATAAAACTTTAAAATAATATTTATGAATTTTGTATAGAAATTAAAAGTATCTATCATGATGTATGCATATATTATTATGGCAAAAGTTTCTTTGTTGCGATTTTTTATCAACTACGTGAAGTCTCTAACTTACAATATTGAAATTCACATGAAAGAAGCAAGTTAAATTACATGGACATGGAGTTGAGACAAATTCAACAAGACCTAACTTCACCATATCTCAATTCTCTTTTCTCTCAGCCAGTCTAAGTATTTAAAACAACTACACTGTTAACACTATGCCAGAAACACTGCATTTGAATGTGAAAACATGTCAAAATCGACAAGATTATGTTCAAATTACAGATACATTTATTATTTATTTTTATATTTAAAATTACAGATACATTTATCAAGCAACAGAAGTGTCTTAATTGTCCCAGGAAGACAGGAGTACTTGTATCTGATAAGGGTACAATACTGATATAATTCCCTTGTACATATAACTGACAGACCAAAAGTAATATTTTCTTCTATGCAATGTCCTATTTTGGCACTTTTACAAAACTAACACACTGGCAAGTATGTGGGTCAGAACTCATTTTACGAAATAAATCAGTTCAGTTTGTTTCAGCTAGCCACTAAACAAACATCCATGTTAGACATGAACCTGTATCAACATACTTATAACACAGATGTTAACTGTAGGGGGCATCCCTTTCGGTAATCCAGAGCCTCATCTGACAAGATTGGGACAGGCCACTTTCCAAAACAAAATAATGATTTTAAACAGACAAAATGCCTAAATTTTCCATTCATCCTCATAAGAACAATATAACAAGCACCTATTCATTATCTCCTGGCTCCCACTCACCTGACCCTCCTGCTCCTTACATCCTCTTTGCTACTCTTCCTCAAAATCTCTATCTTATTCTCCGTGCATTCACACGCAGATAACCAAGTGAACCTTTGAAAATCATACTTCCTCTGTTCCATAATAAGTGTCGCCCTTTAGGACTTGAATATTTAAAGGGGACATGCATTTATGCATTGTTCCCCTCGAAAATTACAAAACTACCAACAAATTAAAACCTTTACTTTATTAATTTAAAAAGATTTCCAAAACCTAAGGACAATTGGGGAAAGTTGTAATTTGGAACATCTCAAAAAGAAAAGTGGACACGTATTTGGGACATCCCAAAAGGAAGGTAGGACACTTATTATGGGACAGAGGGAGTAACTAAACTCATTACACCTCCAACCGGTCCTTTCTCATCCTCTAACTTCCGCTCCCACTAGGGAATTTTGTATATCTCAAGGTGTCATCGCATGATAAAAACTAGAAACTGACTATAAAAGACAATAATAGACAAAATTAGTGGAAAAGTGAAATCATTTCAGTACAAAACTGTAGAACCACACAAGTCTAAATACAGGACTCTATATTCCTCCCATTCAAATTGGAAATCCCCATACCTCACAATCTGCCCTACTTAAATGCTGCAAGTACAAATAGGTAAATACATTTCTTAATATATAAAAATGGGAAGACAGCAATGCAATGCACCTTATTCTCTCCAAAAGTCTCGAACTCTTCCTAGCATTTCTGATAAAACGGTGCTTCAAAAGTTCTTTGGCACTTGGCCTCTGAAATCCACAAAACAAAAGAGAGAGCATAAGAAAATATCATTTTTCATTTTTTATTTTATTTTTGTGATGCTAAAGCACAACACCAGGGATTTCAAACTTTTTTCTCATAGCATGTTTCACCTTTAAAAACTGCGGGATCAACAAAGGAAACACATTTTCCACACCCCAAACTGATTCCATACAATTATGGATCAGAAGATTCAGAGATAATTACATTTTGTTTCAGGGAATGTTGCCTTCACTCAAGATATATTGAAAATTGCAGGACTCTGTTGAGGGATTAATATTTGCATGAATTCCCACATAAATTCCATTTCTTATGAAATAGATAAGTAACTTCAAAAGGAGTCCTGCAGTTTTTGCAATTAAAATCCCCTTATCTGGAAGCAAGAAAACAACAGAGTTTTCCAAGACTTAAATGCTATAAGCGTTTAGCATATCTACCAAATGTGTAAATAGTTAATATATTCACAACTAGAGTGGCAACCATAAATGATGACCATAAGTTGGGTGATCACCTAGTATCAGGTGCACAAAGCCTGCCTAAGTGAATGGCTGGCTCTCAGGGGTCTTTTTCGCTTTAAAGCAGCGTCAGGCTAACGAGCGAATCTAGGAAAAGCAAGTTGACTCTGTTTGGGGTGGAAGGAGATGAGTTGGCCTTAGCAGAGACATTGAGTTGCAATGTTGGGTATATGACGACATCTTACTTGGAATTGCCTTTAAATTCATGTTCCAAGGCGGATTGAAACTCAGTTCTGGAAATGTTAAAAAGTAAAATAGAGTATTGGAAGAGGCAGTGGCTTTTGAGGGGGAAAGGGCGAATCCCTGCACTTATCAAGAATACTCTATCCAACCTTCACTTCCTCAGTTGTGAAGCAATAGGAAAATTTTCTTTTGAGATTTTTTAATGGGGTAGCATTGTGATGACCATAAATGTCATTTAGTGATGTGGAAGGTGCGTTCTCGTTTCAAGGTGGGGGAAGATGGGAGGTTATTAGAGAATGGACCTGAAGAAATGGTATGTTGCACGGCGTGGATTTGTCAAAGGTATTATAAGGGCGGGAGTGAGATTTCAAAACACCAGTCTTGAAGGAATAAACGGTTTTCCGGAATTTGGAGTGGAGTAAGAATAGGGCTCTTACTGTTATTGCTGAGACTGACAGATTGGAAGGGTTGGGTGGTATTGATGAGGCACAACGAGATAGGAGAGCTGCCTATCAGGCAGAGATTGCTGTTATGGAGGAGATTACGTGGCAACAGAAATCCCAGGCTTTATGGCTCAAAGAGGGTGAGTCGGGAGACTGTAATACAATGTTTTTCCATAAACTTGCTATGTCCATGGGAGGGGAAATCCTATTGGGCAGATTTGAGTGGACGGAGCGGTTTTCAGTAAGGAGGAGGACGTGCGTATAGGGATTGTCTCTTACTACCAGAGGCTCTATTCTGAACCTTTACGTTGGAGACCTCGGCTGGAGGGACTTCATTTCGACTTTATTTCAACAGTGGATAGGGATGGGCTAGAAAGTCCCTTTTCAGAGGAGGAGGTGCTGAAGGCTCTGAAGTGTTGTAATGGGGACAAAGCTCCAGGTCAAACGGATTCACAACGAGATTTTTGTTGGAAAGGTGGGGTGGTGGTGAGACATGAGGTGATGGGCACTTTTTATGAGTTCCATTCAACAAAGAGATTTGAAAAGTCGTTGAGTGCATCTTTCATTGCCCTCATTCCTAAGAAGGGCTGTGCATCTGATGTGAAGGACTTTAGACTGATAAGTTTGTTGGGGTGTATTTATAAGCTTATCACTAAAGTCCTTGCATCGAGATTGAGAGGGGTTCTGGATGGAATCATTTCTGAGTCTCAAAATGCTTTTATTGAAGGCAGACAGATCCTGGATTCCGCTCTTATCACCAGTGAATGTGTGGATCACAGGTTGAGTAGTGGTGTTCCTGGAGTCCTGTGCAAGCTCGACATCGAGAAAGCATATGATCATGTTAGCTGGAATTTTCTTTTGTATCTGTTACGGAGGATGGGATTTGGAGAGAGATGGAGATGGATTGAGGCTTGTATTTCTTCTGTGAGATTTTCTGTGTTGGTGAATGGATTTCCCTCTGAATTTTTTGATAGCTCTCGTGGTTTAAGACAAGGGGATCCCTTTTCTCCTTTTCTGTTTATTATTGTGATGGAAGTTCTTAGCAGGTTGATGAGAAGGGCAGTGGATCTAGGCTTTATTAGGGGCTTTAGAATGGGCCCAAAATCAGTTCAGCAGATGGAGATTTCTCATTTGCTATTCGCGGCTGATACTTTGGTTTTCTCTGAAGCAGAGGTGTCCCAATTCTGAGATATTTGAGGTGTGTCCTAGTTTGCTTTCAGGCAGTCTTAAGTTTGAAAGTCAACGTGGGAAAGAGTGTGCTTGTCCCAGTGGGGAAGGTTCGGGAGGTGGCTTCTCTTGCTACGGTTCTAGGGTGTAGGACGAGTTCCTTCCCTATTTATTATTTGGGTTTCACTTTGGGTGCCTCATCAAGAAGGGTGGGAACTTAGGATCCGGTGATCGAGCGAGCGGTTTGAGAGAAGATTGGTTGGGTAAAAGAAGCAGTATCTTTCGAAGGGTGAGAAAGTTACCTTGGTGAAGAGTACGTTATCGAGCCTTCCAACTTATTTTCTTTCGCTCTTCCAGATTCCTTTTTCTATTGCTTGTAGAATCGAGATACTTCAAAGGAATTTCCTTTGGGGTGGCCGGGGGGAGGAGTTCAAGTACCATCTTGTCCGGTGGGAGCATGTTTGTAGGCCTTTTTAGTTAGGTGGTCTTAGGTTTAGGAGTTTTGTTCCCTTTAACAAGGTGCTTCTTGGTAAGTGGTTGTGGAGATTCGGTTGCGAAAGACACCATTGTGTAAGAGGGTCATTTCAAGCCCTTTTTGGGAGGACAGAAGGGGTTGGTTCTCAGGACCGGTTTGATATGCTTTTCGTATAGGGGTGTCGAAATCTATTCAGAAGGGCTGGGAATAGTTCTCCAAGCATATTAGATTTCGAGTTCGGGAGGGCAGGGACGTTTGATTTTGGGAGGATGAGGATGTTTGGTGTGGTGATCGCCCGTTGTCTTGTTTATTCCCAAGACTCTTCAAGATCGCTATTGATAGACATGCAGACTGTTATCCGCTTGATAGTGGTAGGCTTACTTGGGACGTGCAATTTCGGTGAGCTTTTCAGGATTGGGAGTTGGACGATGTTTCTGCTCTGCTGGATCTTTTATATAGACGGGAGGTGGATGGTACGGGTTTGGATTCATTGGTTTGGGTGCCTTCTCCTCAGGGGAAGAAGTTCGAGGTTCGTTCCTTCTTTCTATGTCTTTTTGGGTTTCATGGATCTACTTTCCCATGGAACACGGTTTGGCGCTTGAAAACTCCTCTTAGGGTGGCCTTTTATGTTTGGACTGCATTTTGGGGCAAGATTCTTATGTTAGACAATCTGAGAAAGAGATGACAAATCACAGTCAATTAGTTTTTTTTTTTTTATTAGTAAAAATAACATTAAAAAAAAACGTTCAAGAGGAGAACGCGTCCCAATTACAAAAGTGGAACCGGGACTAAGGCCCCAATGAATCCAAGAAAGTAATTAAATCATCTGAAGAAGAACAAAAGCTCCTCTTCACATAATTGAATAGAGAACGAAGAATGTAAAGTTTGACCATTGCCGTGGGCGATTCTTTTCCTTCGAACATTCTGCTATTTCTCTCTTTCCAAATGCACCACCATACACAATGTGGTACAATTCTCTAGAAATCGCGAACATCTCTTCTCACTTGACAACCTCTCCAAACATGAATTAATTCCTTAGTAGATCGTGGCATAACCCAACACATGCCAAACAACTCAACAATAAGATTCCAACAATCGATCGCTACAGGGCAATGCAAAAGGAGATGATTAACGGACTCCTCATCATCCTTGCATAGACAACGTCGATTAACAATACAATTGCCGCTTTTTCTCAAATTATCAATTGTCAGAATCTTTCCCCACACGGCAGTCCAAACAAAGAAAGCCACCCTAGTTGGAGCCAAAGACCGCCAAATAGTTTTCCACGGAAAGTTTCGATTAACAAAATTTGACAAACATAAGAACAAGTATCTAACTTCAAAGCGGCCGTGGGAAGAAGGAGCCCAAATTAAAGCATCATTACCTCTTCCAATACCCTCCTGCCGATACAGTAGATCCAGAAAACACATACTTCATCCATCTCCCAATCCTGAAAAGAGCGCCGAAAATGCACATCCCAAATAATCCCACTGCTATCAAGCCGATAACAGTCAGCTACGTAGGCGTGCTTATCAACAGCAATACTGAATAATCTAATATAAATAAATAAATAAATAAATAAATTGGCTGATTTTTAGCTAATATAAATTTTTGCCTCTGCTGCAGTTGGTTGTTTCATGGCACATGAAGGCTGCCACCATGTGTGAATTTTCCAAGCAGGAATTTATTGGTGGATTACAAGCTCTTGGGTAAGTTTTGTTATTTCCTTAACTCCAAAACTAATGGAAGAAAGTAGTATGATGTTGGTTTTGCTGAGATATATATACTTTTGATGGCAGGATAGATTCAATGGAGAAATTCCGTGACAGGATACAATTTATGCGTTCTGAGCTAAAAGATGAACGTACGTACATAGCAATTTCCATAGTTTGTTAAATGTAGTTTGTAAGTCTATGTCATATCCATGTTGTTTCAACTTAGAAGGCGGTTCAAATATTGACATATGCAGAGAAAGAAAAGTTGAAACCTTTTTTGGGAAAATCAATTTGATCAACTTTGGAGTAATACATAAAGCTCGTGTCATATTGTATCTATAATTAATCATTGCCTAAATTTTACAGAAAAGTTCCGTGAGATCTACAACTTCGCTTTTGGTTGGGCAAAAGAGAAGGTATGCATTATTAGGCTGGACTGGGATTTACATTTATTTTTATATACTTAGTTTTCTTGAATTGTATCACTTTATATCAGTTCATCCTGTCTGTTGCTCCTCCAAATTTATATCAGTTCATCCTGTCTATTTTGGTGTTGAAAGAAATTATTTCTCATGAAAATATCCAAAAAGAATTGCCGAAATCTGTTTGTCTGGATGGCGGTTGCTTTATGAATAATTCATGTATCAGTAATCCGATCAATGGGGAAGTCAAACTTCATAGCTTTTGCCCAAAGTTGCAGCTTATTAACCAAATGCCATTCAGTGTTCTTATAGAACCCAAACCTGGTGTAAAAAAAGAGCATCATGTTGGATCAAAATCCTTTTGTAGTGTTCATGGTTCACTTTACTACAGTTTTTTAACTCTTTTTTTGTGTTACTTTAGATATTTCTTTTATTTTTTATTTTTGGGTTGGCATGTTCTTTAATTGTTCATCATATGAATGTTCCCTAAGCATTACTTTCCTCGTCTTGGTAACTTGCAATATTCTTTTAAGTAATGAAATTCACCACAAAATGGAGAATGAAAAGAGGGGATCTCATCAACGGGGAATGTGGACGGGAAATGACGAGTACAATAAGCTAACCTGGAAGGGAGGTTCCACAATTTCTTCTAATGGAAAATTACACCAACCTCCCTTGAGGTTTTTATCTCGTTCACACACACAATTATGCGTGCTTGGTGACTTTTCATATTCCCTAAGCCATTAACTGACCATCAGCACCATTTAAAAGTTATGCATGATCTGACAAACTTACCCCTCATATTAAGAAAAAGATATAAATGGCCTTATTTAAGCATATGAAATTACAGCTTCACCCATTCACTAAGAATCCTAAGAGGGAAAAAAATACCCTTATCATATTTAATATACTTGTGCATTACATAAAAAAAATATCTGCAAATTACAATTTTTTCAACCTAAATTTCAGGAAAAAAAATGCAAAATTTGATATATTTTTTAAAAATCTATTGAAGATTTTGCCTGAAATGCAATTTACAATTTTGCAGATTTTTTAATTAATTGATTTTTTTGGGTCAAATTTGCAACATTGATTCCATCACCACTAATTCTCTCCCCTTTCCAGCCTAGCTTCCACTGCCACTGCCTTTTCTTTCTCTCTCCTCTCAACCCCCCTCTATTCTCTCTCCCACATCCAGCACCACCAATTTGTCCACAATGCCTCTACCGCCACCTGTGTATGTGTATATATACACAATATATATATACCATGGTAAAATTGGGGTTAGGGTTTTAATTTGGTTTATGCTGAGAATAAAGCAGTGAAGACACGCGCTTGAATGAAGTAAGGTGCACTATAGCCTTACAAAGGCCTCCTGGAGTCTAGGAGCAAGGCAAGACGCGTGGTGCATGTTGTATATATAATCACAAAAATTCATAATAATTATGATTTGCTGCATCAGAACATATCAAATAAAACAGATACTTATAATCCTGAATTCATATATCATAAATTTACATCAAAATTTTAAATATTCAACAATTTTAAAAAATATTGAGAAATCAACTAACGAAGCATAATATATTTGAGGAATTAATATTCCCAAGTCAAGATTGCTGGGTACTCAAAATAGGCATTCAAGCATGGCTCAAAGGAAAAAGAGTCGAGGATAGTGACATGGACCCACAGATGGACCAGTGGAATGAAGTATGTATAAATGATTTTAAAAAATCAAATATAAGAAGATACATGACTTGTAATAGAATAAAGTGAAAAAAGATAATTCAGCGGTCAATGCCATTTATTTGTAATAAAAGGCAATGATGATGAAGAAGAAGCAAGTACAACAAGAAAAAGGGCAAATTACAGAAACATAAGGATGGGGAACACACGAGGAGATAGAAGAAGAAAAAATAGGGCTTTCCTGAACAAGAAAATGTGAATAAATTAAATAAGCAATCTGTTGAAGGAAAAAAGAAGATAGCAAAAAATTAAAAATAAAACCAGAAAAGAAAAACCGACGAGAGGGAAAATTAAGGCTTCCTTTAAGGAGGAGGAAGAACTCTCTAGTGCTTTTCGTGATAGAGAGAGAAATGAAAATTCTGGAAAAAGAGAGAATATTTATGTTGTGACTTGCGAAAGAGCGAAATAAATGTATCAAGTGACAACCACTCTATCAGTTTTCAAGGAAAAGTAGATGCTTACATTTACTTATATATAGGTGGTTTTTCTAATTAAGGAAGTCTGAAAGGCTGTATGTAAGCAGTTTCATATAATTGCAGTTGGATGTCATCCAATGGCCAGTGTTTTAGCCATGCACATTACTTACTCTTTCTGCAATGGGGTGCAAGAGATCAGGTCTGTATATATGTATGTATGTATGTAAGCTAAGCATTTGGTGGGTTCTGTTTTTTATTATGTTTCCACATCCCACATAATGGCTTTATCTTTCTTGTTCTCTCTCCCTCTCTTTCTCGTGTGTGTGTTTTGGGGGGGGGTTTCTAGGATGACAACCTCCTGATGGATATTAATAATCTGACTTGAAAGCATGTAAACAAGTGTATTAAATGCTAATTCAATTCAATGCAGTTTCTCAGACAGCTGCAGGCGATGAATAAAAACTATTATTCTTTTTAGGCAAATTGGATCATAGGAATTATGTCTGAAGATTGCTGATATTATTATTTCACTTCGGAATATTTGCAGCACTCACCAGACTTCAACTAGAAATGTTTAAATGATAATAAAATATTGTATGGTAGAAGTTTTGGTTACTTTAGCTATCTCTATGACCTGCGGATAATATTTGTTTCTGGAATGCAGGGTCAGAAGTCTTTGGCATTGGATACGGCCATAGGGATGTGGCAGTTGCTTTTTGCAGAAAAACAATGGCCATTGGTCGATCACTGGTGCCAGTTCTTGCAGGTAGCTTCAAGGAAAATATCTTGATATATTCTTTGTAAATTTTTAGAAATTTGCATAGGAGTGAGTGCTGAATTATTTTTTACATGCTATCTGCATTGCTATCTTAAATTGTATCATTCAATTTGGCAAGACTGACTCTGCCATTAGATTGTCTTTGTGTGCTTAGGAATCATGAATGATAACTTTTTTAGTGTTCTGAATCTCTATGGTCAAAACTTTTTTACTTAACACATTTAGGTATCACTATTGTATAGAATTCTGCCCTTACTTTCCACGAAGAATGGACACTTCTAAGGAGGTGATATATCCAAGTCCGACACGTAGCAGATACTAACATCTACTGGATTAGGCGCGTGTTTTACATCTCATAGGCGTTTCCATAATTCGAAAAGTAATTCCATCATTTTAGACAATACATCTCAGAGGAATATATATAGAGTTTTAGGTGGTACTACTTTTTCTAATAAAAAACTATTTTATTTTACCTGTAAATAATTGTTTCCTTTGTGAGTACCACTTTTAAGTACTTCGATAACTACAGTCAATGAGTGGGTCTACTTTTTTCTATTTTTTTCTTCTCTTTTTGAGTATTGAACAAAGAAATAATGGCAGCGAGAAGCTTCATGAGGCTAGAGTCTGAATGCAGAATGAGAGGTTGAGAGATTAGGCTTAGTAAGGAGTATATATATGTGTGTATATGTATATTCTCTTATGAAAATATTGCCCACTAATGAAAATAAAACAAGTACTCTGTATATATTATTTACTGTTTGAATTGGTTCGATCCTTTTTGACCCAAACTGTCAACCCGACTCAACCAAATTGAAAGTCACTGTTTAATTTTTAGAATCAGGACCAGAACCTAATCATTTATTCCCAGAATCGGACCCAACCGTTCAGTTTGCTGGTTTGAACTGGCCCACACCTACTATTGATGATATTGGAATAATTATTGTAACAAGTAAGAGACTTGTAGAATAAACATTGGCTTCTTCCAAACTCATCAGGAGAGGCTAATAGGAATGGAAGAATCTCGTTGCGATGGTTACTCGTTCTTCGTTTTCCTTTTGATTTTCAATTTTTCTTTCTTTTCTTTCTCTCCTTTCTCTTTTCCTTTCATTGTGTCTAAAGAACAAGAACTTGGGAGGTGATTTTTGTATCCAATATTCATTGTTGGTTTTAGCCTTTAGGTCACCAATTCAATCACTGGGTCCATCAAATGAGCCATATTATAGATTTTTTTAGCGTATGAAGTAGTTATTCATTGATAAATAAAATATAGAAAGAAAATTTATAAAAAAAGAGGCTTAGCCCAGTGGTCAAGTCTCAACAAGCATAATTATTATGTGTGTGTGTGTCTCTCTCTATCTCTCTCTATGTATATATTTACAATGCTAAGCAGATAGATGACTGGTACAGTGGTCAGTTTGCTTCGGACTGAGATGAACCAGACCATTTTAGGGTGGTTCATACTTCATGTGGGTTCACCCCTATCCCTAGGCTGAAATGATCCAATTAAAGAATTTGTTGGATGGTTCATTGGTTAGGCCGGCACGTCTGGTCTGGTTTTGATAATACTGTCACATCCATTAAGCCTGTGGAGAGTCATGCAGAGATGTTTGGTTCATAAGAAATTGCCTTGGGCAACTTGGTACTGTGTTGCTTGCCTATAGGAACAAGATGAACAATTTTTCCTAGAAGAGGAAAAAGAAAAAATTGAAGAATAAATATCAATGTCCTTTAAATTTTAATGCGCACACAACCAAAAAGTAGATGTTTTACCATAATAATGTCATGTTAATTTTCTATTGGTAGATTACATGTAATATTACTTTCTTTTCGTGCTTGACTGAAATTCTGCCATAATTTCCAATATGGTGTTATTTGGGGTATTTTTATTTTATTTTATTTTTATTTATTTATTGTTTTTTTTTTTTTTGTGATTAATCTCTTATAGAATGGCTGAAGTTTTGGTTAAATCACAAATTCCTTCCTGGGTCTGCTCGTCTCGAATTTTTATTTGTGTATATATATAACACTATTTTTGTATTTTGATGCCAAAATTCAGGCCCGGCATAATAAAGCGATCTCTAGGGACACCTGGTCTCAACTACTGGAATTTGCAAGGGTAAGATATGAAGCATTCAATTACTTGCGCCAAGCTGATGTACACTTGCATTTTTGTTTTCTCATCCTTGTATATACCTTACTAATGATATAATTCATGCAGTGTAAGGGAGATCCTTATAGTGCACTCATGCGAGGATCACACTCCTATATGACTTTAGTTAACTGGGTTCTGGTCAATATTGAATCCCGAAGTTCTTTTTTTCTAATTATTATAATTTCTGGATCAAGGGTTTGAATTTGGTTTTCAGAAGGGAATTGGAATATAAATCATAGGTTTGTTGTGTCAACCACTGTTCTTAAGGAGGCCAGCTGAAGCAGTCGATGCCAATTTTTGGGAGTCACTAATGTTTATCATGTTTATTGTTAATGCAGACAGTGGATCCCGCACTATCAAACTATGACGCAGAAGGTGCTTGGCCATATCTTATCGACGAATTTGTTGAATACTTGAATGAAAATGGCATAATTCAAAAGAATCAGTTGAATGATTGGAGCCAGACAAGGTGATGGGATTGCGAGAGTAGTGGTGTATGCTATGGAGTGTTCATTTACTTTCTTTAGCGCGACTGAGTGGTTCAGTCTTATGATTATTAGACCCTGTTTATTTTCAAAGATAAAATTTAAAATACAAAAAGGAAAAATTGAATTAGAAATATTTATTTTCTGGATTGACGATTTGTACACAACATTTCAGTGTTGGGATTGTGATGTGATTTATCAACTTATGCTACATCTTGCCAGCTTCTTTTGGTAATCTTCTACACAGTCGTCTGTTTAAATGTCTATATGGCTGTGTTTTGCTGTTACTGAAGCCTTTGGAAAGCTTACTAAGTTTTTCTGCACAAGATTCCCAATGCCAAATTGATGATCACTGTGTCTTTCTGCAACAGATGTTCATCAAAGTTGAGGTGCCATGATGGTATACTTCCATTTTCTCCTGTTGGGGCAGGTGGGGTGAAACCGTGAAAGGAGCTATGTTCGGTGATCGGCCGAATCAGTGGCAGATAAGTTTCTGCACAAGATTTCTAATGCCCCAGAAAAAAAAAATAAAAAAATAATAATAATAATAATAATGAAATCTATCGGTGGTCAATTGTTTTAGCAATTTGACTGCTTAAAAGGCTCAAACTTTGCTGTATGGAAAACCACTCGTACAAAGCACCCTAAAGTGATGCATGTTTTCTGCAAAAGAAATAATAATAATAATAATAATAATAATAAAAGTAAAGTAAACAACAACGAAAGTATTACACTCTGAAGTGGTTGAGTGGTTGATGTAGCAAGATCAGCAATTTTGGTCCTTTTGACAAGAATGAAAGG
>JAOTQH010000053.1:3459698-3473709 GCA_025631255.1 Cornus kousa
GAGACAAATCAAACAAATATCAGAAAAGTCTCAAGTTGCAAAATAAAGAGACTTTCAAAAGGAATCATTCTTATAAGAATAAAAAGCCTCCTGGACTATGTTTCCATTGTGGAAAGAAATGACACTTTATTCGTGATTGCAGGTACAAAAAGTATGAAAAGAAATAGAATGACAACAATTAAAATATCGCTAATGTAATGGAAGAGAAGATTTCTGACCTTGTTGCTATAGTGTCTGCAATGCAAATTGGCATGATAACTGAATTGAACATGGCAACAGCAACTAAGTCTTTAGATTGGTGGCTTGATTCTGGGGCTACTATCCATATTTGTAATAATAAATCACTTTATAAAACTTATAAATCTGTACATAATCAAGAAGTTGTGATAGAAAATCACAACTCTGTTAAAGTTTTGGGGAAAGGGAATGTTGAAATTCAATTTACTTTAGGAAAGAAGTTGACATTGCAGAATATTTTTCATGTCCCAGAAATTAGAAAGAATCTTGTATCTCCAAATTTATTATGTAAGAGTGGCATTAAAGCTATGTTAAAGGCTGATCAGTTAATTCTGTCTAAGAACGAAATTTTGGTTAGGAAGAGTTATGTTTGTGATGGAATGTTTAAACTAAGTATTGATAAAATAAGTCATTCTGTTTATATTATTTGTTCTTTTTCTATTCGGCACTAGCACATTTAAATTTTAGATCTTTAAAGTATATGTTAAAACATGGTTTTATTTTTTATAGTAATGATTACAATTATAAATGTGAAATTTGCATTGAATAAAAAATGACTAAAAAACATTTTCCTAAAGCCAATTGAAATTCATAGCTATTAGAAATAATTCATTCTAACATTTGTTATTAAATGAAAAATTAACTAGAGGAGGAAAAAGATACGTTATAACTTTTATTGACAACTGTTCTAGATTTATTTATGTACATCTAATGGCTAGTAAAGATCAAACTTTTGACATGTTTAAACGTTATAAGGCAACGACTTGGTTTAGTGTGTGTGTGTGTGTATATAAAGCAATTATCGGAAGACATTTAGATGTTTTCATAATTTTATATCTTAATAGTGACTTTAAACTATTCTTTACTCATTTTTCAAACTCAACGGACTTATATACACAACATAATCCATTCTTTGCTCATGTTTCCAAACTAAATAAACTTATATACACAACATAAAGGATATGTGATAATTTGGTAAAAAACTAATTAAATGTGAAATGACTAAAATATCCGTTTTTTCTTTTTTTGAGTTCTTATTCATCATTATTGCCGCAAGTAATGGAATAGCGGTGATGACTCGGTTTAGTATGTGTGTATATATATATATAAGACAATTATCGAAAGATATTTAGGCGTTTTCATAATTTTATATCTTAATAGTAACTTTAAATCATTCTTCGCTCATTTTTCAAACTTAACGGACTTATATACTTAACATAAGCCATTGTTTGCTCATGTTTTCAAGCTAAATAGACTTACATACACAACATAAATGATATGGGTATTATTTGTCCTAAATGCAAATACTAAGAGTATTTTTTTTTTTTCACTTTTACCATAAATTTAGATAGAGAGGAGGGTTGTTTATATATAAGATTGCAAATGGATGGTGGCACATCAACCAACTACCAACCGAGTCAAGTTTGCAATTGATCAGGTTTAATTCATTTGTTCGTGGACATAATTTGGATTGGAGACAAATTTGAAGTCTGCTGATCAATAATTTATAGTACTCTATTTTATTAGTTTCATCAATAAATATGTAACAAAATTACAAAAAGATTATAACTAAAGATATTCCTAACTTTGTACAGATAAGTTCAACACACTACAAGTTTTCCAACCTAACGAAATAATACTAGTCTAAACTTTTAGTAATAAATTAAGTCTAAATTATTCATTAGCAACTTATTTTATTTACAACTTATACACGGCATGATTAGGACTTAAAATGAAGTTAATTTGAATTGAGATCCGATTTGATTTAAATTTCATTTAAACAAATTTTAAATATTATTTTTAATCCAAATTTAACAGAATAATGTGAAGTTAGTTTGACTTGAGATCCAATCTTATTTCAAATTTATTTTAAACTAATTTTGGATTTTACTTTATAATCCGAATTAAAAACATATTGTGATATAGACCTTTCTCAAAATACCCATCACAGATTTAGATAGATTGATTATAAAATAAATCAAAATTTACCAAAGTATTTGACCAAAATCAAGTAGATTTTGTTATTAACTCTTGGTGAGTTGGGGTGTAAATTATTTATTTATTCTTTTATTTTCCTAAAGTACGTTTATGGCCTCATAACATACATACCGCTCAAATTAAAAATGCCAAAGTAAAACTTTAAAATTTACTTTCCGAGTCCCTACTACGCCCCCAACCCGTTGAATTGTGGATGGTGATCATAAAATCCTATCCGAAACATTTCTATTTCAAGCCTTCTACATAAATCTATTATATAATGCACAAGTCTTTTAAGGGTATTTTAGTCAGTACAAAAATGTGATGTCAAACTAAGTAAAAGGCCCAAGATATGAGGGGTAAATTAGCAATTGTAGGCATAAACTTGGAAGTGACTTTATGGTTTGACTAATTGCATCGGTGGAGAAAGAAAGAGACATTTGAGTCGTCATTATATATATATATATATATATATAGATTTGGGTGTGAGATATGCGTATGAGGTTTCACAATTCACACTCGTTCAGTCACAGTAACGGCGGATTTGCTCAAAACCCTATTATTGTCATTTTGAGTGCTTCAAAACCCAGTTCGCGAAAACCAATCCTCTTTCAGGTACAGATTCAGATTCATCTGATTTTGATCTAAAATGATTCATTTAAGATGATTTAGATTACTGCACTTTTTGATCTTTCTTTAACGTTCTGGGTTCTTGTGATATTGTTTCCAGTTCTTTCAATTAAAATGATTTATTGAGGAAAATGATATAGATTGGTTCTGTTCACACCCACAGACACGTTTCATTTGTCATCGGAAGGTCTTATGTTTAAAAAAGTTGAAATTTTTGTTTGATGAATTCAATTGTGGAACTTGAATTATGTTGAAGCTCATAGATTTGTTTTCTGGAATTTGTAGATTAATTGTTTTTGACATTAATGTGGAAAGCAAAATGAATTTTCAGGTGTGGGTTTTTGAGTATAACAGAGAAGCTTGCTTCCAACTACAATAAGAACTCAATTATTTATTTATTTACTTAATTTTTTCAATACAATTTTGTTGAGTGGAAAAAGCAGGCACAACCATTTAGATGCACAGAATTGTGTTATGCACATACTGTTGAGGCAAACTTTTAATTTGGTGTCATTCACAGAGTTGAAAGCATAGCCAAAGATGCAGTAGAATCATGACAAGACGGTGGTTGCCAGTGTAGCCGATCCCAAGTATGTCTAATTATGACTCGTATGTCCTACTTTAAATTTTGCAAATGTTGATTGGATCTTGGTGTTTGGTCTTTAGTTTCTATTAACCTTTGCAAGAAGCAATTTTCTTCTGAACTTTATGACAGAACATACGAAAAGTAAAAAAAAAAAAAGTAAGGGCCTCAAGGGTTTACCACAATTTTGTGGGGAAAAAAAAAAAATTGTTGAGTGGAAAAAGTAGACACAACCATATAGATGCACAGAATTGTGCCATACACATACTGTGCAAAATTTTAATTTTGTTGTCATCCACAAAGTTGAAAGCATAGCCAAAGATGCAGTAGAATCACGACAAGACAGTGGTAGCCAGTGTAACGATCCCAAGTATGTCCAATTATGACTCTGTGTCCTACTTTAAATTTTGCGAATGTTTAGTGGATCTTGGTGTCTGGTCTTTAGTTTATACTAACCTTTGCATGAAGCAATTTTCTTCTGAACTTTATGGCAGAAAATATGAAAAAGTAAAAAAAAGAAAAGAAAAAGTAAGGGCCTCAAGGGGCACCACAATTTTGTGGGGAAAAAATAAATTCCAGCTCCTTTATTAGCACGAGTAAGGGGCACAATGTTGCTAGATCTGTGGGTTCTAAGGCTTTACTGCTATGAAAACTTGTTGAGAGTGGATCCCATTTTGGGATCTTATTTTAGGCTAACCTAAGAGCATTCAGCTTGTGATGATTATAGTTATTTTTTGATAATTAATACATTCTGGTTGTTATTGTGAGATCATTGTACTAAATTGATTTACTTCAAGGCTTTAGAAAGATTTCTTAATCTTCAATTATGACTAGTGCTTCTTATTGTTTGGATTGCATGCATTCTATCATTTGTTTTTTTCATCATCACCATCATCCTTACCTTTATTTATGTTTGTTCTTATTTAGCCAGTAAGGCCTTCCGAAGTAGTTGCCAAGTTCTAGAACCATTTCAGGGATGATAACATCTGCCATAAGAATGTGTTTTGACGAGCTAATCAAGAACAAAATTGCGACCTTTTGATGCTTCGGAAGTTTTCGAACATGGAATTGTCTCTATAAATGGTTTACACTGAAAAGTTTGTATTTTAACCATGAAAGTTCTTGTTAGTTGTGATAAGATCCATGCCAAGTTCTTCTCAAATGAATCGAGGAAGTGCTTCTGGTCTGTATAACTGAGTGATATATTCTAATCATCACCAAGTTGACAGATCATAGTTAGACTATCTTCCTTAGTGTTTGCATAATGGATTCGAATTCCTCAAGATTGTCCTGAAGCACAAAATCTTGCTATCTTGCATCTTTAAGAGCATTAACTTATCGAGTGAATGCTTTGGTAGTCATTGAGAAATAATAAATAAGATGGCTATTATGAGCAGTGGATATGGCTGTCATGAGAAGCCAATGCTAATCTGATTGGTGTTTACTATTAACTTTCATGAAAAAATTATGTGATGTTTGATTGCACTGGCTTCAAATCCTCTCTTCTTTTCCCTTTCATCTTTCTTTTGGTCTTTTTCCTTGCTTTACGTCTTCATGCTTGGAAGGTCATTGAAATTGGAAAGAGAACTTATGGGAAAGGAAGCTGGTACACAAGGGTAAAAGAAACTGGGTATCTTGTTAAGCATGTTCGTTATCCTCTGTTCTTTGTGTTACTACACAAAAAAATCATAGTCATCTCATTGTTGTTAAAGTGGTCGTGGTGTAATCACTGGTGGTCATATGGCCTTGAAATATATATATATAAGAGCTTAGCTTGAGTTCAGCACTAGATTTCTTTTTCCTTCCAAAAATCCATTCTGGCAGATAGATTTACAAGAATGTTTTAGTTTTAGGTATCATTGTTCATGCAAGAGTTAGCATATAAGGTAACAATAATTCCTTACCACAAGTTTATCTGGATTAAACAACGATACGGAGTTCTCATGTTTCTTCTTTCAATAATCATTAAGTTTTAGGATGATTCTTATGTTATTATTTTCTTTAGGGCAAATTGCAAAAAAAAAAATCCCTTGGCTTGTAACCATTTGCTCTTAATCCCCCCTTTGATTTTTTTTTTTTTTTTTTGGGCAAAAAACCTCCTCCAACTAACTGGAGGGGTTGCTCAGCTATTTTTTGAGACAAGAAAGCCCTTTATATTACTTTTTTGGATTCTTTGGGGCCTTAGTCCTGGTTCTAGTTTTGTAATTGGGACGCATTCTCCTCTTGAACGCCTTTTTTTAATGTTATTTTTACTTGTCAAAAAAAAAAAGAAAGCCCTTCACCTATTTATTGCACCATTTTTGTTTACTCATATAATTTTTTTTTTTTTTTCAACTCATGTCATTTTTTATTTTCCTTTTCCAACTTTCAGTGTGTTGTATCTAACTAGGCTCAGTCCATTGAACCGCCACTCTTAATTACTGAACTAAAGAGGTGTTCAGATTGGTAATCTCTGATCTTAATGAAAAAGTATGAATTCAATGATAACTTTAAGAATTACTAATTTACTATCATGATTGTAATTTTAGTTGCACAAACTTTGATCTAAATTGAAACAAGTATTAAAAAGGTGTACTTAGAAATTTTAAGGTGTTGATTTTAAATATCAAGCAAGTTTTGAAGAAATCAAGTTTAAACCAATCATGATAATGTTTTGGTGCAATACACGAGTACACATTCAATGCCACGGTGACATCATAAGTTAATTTAATTACTCCTCCTGTTTGTAGTTTTGTACAATCAATCATTAACTTGTATATTCTGAAAAAATTTACCTCTTGGTTTGGTCCTTAAATGCATTAACCCCATTACCTGATTTAGATACAAAATGATAAAAAATAAAATAAAAATTGAAACAAATTAGATACAAAATGATATGAGTAAACAAAAATGGTGCAATAAATAAGTAAGGGGCATTTATGTCTCAAAAAATAGTTGAGCACCCCCTTGGTTAGTTGGAGGGGGTATTTTTGCCAAAAAAATTCAAAAGTGGAATTTACTGCAAATGGTTACAAGTCAAGGGGGGTTATTTGCCATTTTCCTTTTTCTCTTTATTAACTTCATAACTCAAAACTCTCTGCCTGAATTTTTATTATCCAGCTTATGTACTGAGATCAATATATTTTATCGGTTTGGTAGGGAAGACTGCAGGTATACCCGCGTGTCATCAAATTTGTTGATGCTAGAGGATTCAGTCTAGAAAACACAACTTGGTTGCTGGATGAAGATAATTTCGAGTTTCAGTAGCCGTGTTTTACAAATTCAACTTGCATCCAGTGCATGATATTTGTTAACCTTGTACAGGTGAAGTTTCTATTTTGGGGACAATTAGGAATGTGCTGTTCCTGTATGGCTTTCATAAAATCCTCATGGTATTCTATCATTGGCATATGCCCTCTTGAAATTGAGTTTAACAGCAGAGGAAGCCCAGCACTTATATGATGGAACAATCAAAAAACTATAACAATGTTCAATATGATTCTATGGGAAGTGGAAATAAGCAACTTGAATCTACATCTTGGGGGTTCTTGCCAGATTCCACAAGCTACACAAATGCCAATATGAAACCTCCAGAGCTCAATGTTTCAGAAACTAAACCTGTACTTAATTTCTCAATACAGACAGGCGAGGAGTTCTCTCTTGAATTTATGCGTGAACGGGTGAATCCTAGGAAACCATTAGTTCCAAATACAGCCAATGATCCCAGTTACATGACAGGCTACATGGACCTAAAAGGCATTTTAGGCATCTCCCATACTGGGTCTGAAAGTGGATCGGATATTTCAATGCTCTCCGTAGTAGGAAAAGGTTCAAAAGAGTTTGAGCGGAAGAACTCTTCTTTATATGAAGACAGAAACAACTATGAATCCATGCAATCAGTACCTCGAACTTCATCAGACTACAAGAGTAATCGAGGAATTGTTCACGAGTATGCCTCTTCTGGAGCATCTGATAGCTCATCAACAAAGATTAAGGTTCTATGCAGCTTTGGCGGTAAAATTCTACCCCGGCCAAGTGATGGAAGGCTCAGATATGTAGGAGGTGAAACACGCATAATTCGTATCGGCAAGGATATTACTTGGCAGGAGCTGTGGCGGAAAATAGTAACAGTTTACAACCAAACTCATACAATTAAATATCAGCTTCCTGGGGAGGATCTTGATGCCTTGGTTTCTGTGTCTTGTGATGAGGATCTGCAGAATATGATGGAGGAATGCAGTGTATTAGAAGATGGAGAATGCTCAAAGAAACTTAGGATGTTTCTGTTTTCCATGAGCGATTTGGATGATTCTCAATATGGTCTGGGTAGCACTGATGGTGATTCTGAGATTCAGTATGTAGTTGCTGTTAATGGCATGGACATGGGATCCAGAAAGAACTCAACTCTTCATGGTCTAGCGAGCTCTTCAGGAAATAATTTAAATGAGCTAGAAGGACAGAATGTTGAGGGAAACACAGGTAGAGTTGCATCTGAATTTGTTGGAATTGGTAGTTCACCTTTGACTGGCTTTGCCGTCTCATCTTCGACAACTCAATATTCTCAACCGATTCAACTAAGCTCCTCCAATGCTTATGAAAATCATCCACAGTTTTATCATGACCAGCTAATGCATCATGGAGCAACTGAGCAGTATGACTTGCACTATGGCTATGATCCTCGGCTTTCTAATCGCTCACCTTTTGGAGAAAGTTCTGTTCCACAGCCTGTTGATGGACTTATGACTCATCAAGGTGGTGTCAATGAAGGGCAACTGTCTAGTGGCCTATATGCACATGAAACACAAATGCATGTAAAGGAGGTGAAGCTGCAAAATGATGGGTTGGTTCAGCAAGAGGTTGGACGTGAAAATGTTCAACCCTCAGACAAGAATAAAGATTACCCTGTTCAGTCACATCCATACGATGGTAATGTGATGGATTATTTTTCTGGTGAAGAAGCATCAATTGTTGTCCCCAGAGTGGAGGGGGAATTCCCTTTAAAGTCTCCAAAGAATGAGGGAAGGCACCAAGAAGCAGTGCAGATCTCTTTGCCCCTTGGTGCTGTTAATCCAGCACAGGTTCCTAAATCTGATGACAATGATTGTAATGCCTCTAGCAGTGCATTTGCTCCTGGATATGCCAACTCAGAGTCTGATCCAATTGATTCAAGCTACCTCGAGCCTCCTGTGCCTGCTCAGAGGATCTTTCGTTCTGAGCGAATTCCCCGAGAGCAGGCAGATTTGCGCAGGTTAACAAAGTCGGATGATTCGCTTGGTTCTCAGTTTCTCATAAACCATACTCAATCTGATGCTGCACAGCAGGATTTTATCTCAGAAGCTGTCGAGAATTTAGAGAATGGAAATCCGGTTCTCCAGACTGAGCAGGCCATCTCAACTGCAAAGCCATTGCATACAGATCCTCAAAACATTGCTGATGGACTTGCACAACTTCAAAAGTTAGAGCAGGCAATACTAAACCCTGTGGATGATAAATATGCGTTGAATGAGGATAGAGTTGTGAAGGGTGACAATGGAGCAACCTCCACAAAAGATAATGATAAGAACCTTCTGGTCGATGCATCATCAGGAACTGGATCAAGAATCCCTGTTGTGAGTCAATTGGCTTCCGTGGATCACAATGAAGATCATGCACACAATCTTGCTGATCTTGATTGGGGTGGCAGGTCTGATGGTGATTTTACTACCAATAGAACTCCACCACATGCTCAACCTTCTTCTTGGATAGAGAGCTCAACTGGAGATGTTTCTACTGGGAAAACCTTGGTTGGTACCAAAGCAGAGCAGGGAGATATACTTATTGATATTAATGACCGATTCCCTCGCGATTTCCTTTCGGATATATTCTCGAAAGCTATACTCTCCGAGGATTCTTCTGGGAATAGTCCTTTGCAGAAAGATGGAGCTGGCTTGAGCATGAACATAGAAAATCTCGAACCTAAACATTGGTCATTTTTCCAGAAATTGGCACGAGATGAGTTTGCTCGAAAGGATGTTTCTCTTATTGACCAGGATCACCTTGGTTTTTCATCTGGACTACCAAAAGTTGAGGAAGAAGCTCCTATGAGTTATAAATTTATGCCATCAATGACTGATGGAATTACTTTGAGCCATGTGGATTCCCAAATCTATTTTGGTGAAGACAATCAGAAAGAATTGTCCGGTACAATCGGAGCTGACACTATAGCTGTGCCTTCAGATTACAGTCCTTCAGTGAAAGAAAGTGAAGCTATGCAATTTGATGGTTTGGTAGAGAACCGACTACCAGAGTCAGAGTACGAGGTACTTTTCTGAATGGTGGTTTAAATTAAGATCTCACTTTCTTAAGAATAAGCTTATATGCAGCCTTATATCCTTAATCACTTTGATGCTTTTAGGATAGCTTCAGGAATGTTGGCCTACCTCCACTGGATCCTTCTCTGGGAGATTTCGATCTCAGTAGCTTGCAGGTGTGATTCATGCATTATTCATTTCTCTTAGATGGTTATATGCGAACTGTGCATTTAAATGATTGTACATGAACTATGCATTTTTTCTTTTGCCATTCTTGGTTATTAAATGTTCGGGCTTTTTGTCCAAGGAAGTTTATGCCAATGTGGTAAGGGTTCATTTTCTAACTATCCGTCCCTGTGAATATCAGAGGCTATAGAGGCAATTAGTCTTTTCGAATGGATGCCACCCTACTTTGCCAAATTTATGGGTTTAAAATTTTCCTGGGATTATAGCTGTTGGGAAAAGTGTGGAGCTAGTTCAACTTTTATGTTTCAATTTGTTTGTTCTTTTCATTTAGCTAATTGAGTTGAATCCACTATTTCCTAGTTTTAGGTGAAAGTAACACGACAGAGGCATAAACCTTAGGCATTGGCAACCCACAAAAAGTGTCTTGCAATTGAAGTGTGAAGCTTTGATCTATTTATTTAGGGTCATAACAAATAAATAGGAATTTTCAATTGTACCTGGTAAAAAAAGACTGCTTTCTTTTGTGTGCTTTGTTTTAGAAAGAAATTATGTTTATGTTCAAGTAAGCAAATAGCAAATATGTCATGGTTGCATGGGTCTATCCATCATATAGAGGCTTCACAGACATCGTGGCGTAACCGTCGAGGTGAAGTTGGGACCTAAAAGATCAAAAGGAACAAAAAACAAAAGAAGCAGCTGTGATATATTTCTCTATTTGGTGTTTCAAGGAATATAATCAGCCCATTTCTTGCAATTAAGCACAAAAAGATTCTGTTGAATTAGATCATCAATTGAAGATATGCCATGAGAGCACGAGTCTTTTGGTGGCATATCTGGGCATGTGTACCTATGGAACCTTTCCATGTTGAAGATGCCCATTATTCATAAGTAGGTTCCACTCTTAGTTCATTTTATTTGTGTTCAAGGAAGATCCCGTGGTTCAGTTGGTTAGTCAAGGACCCCATTGGTTGCCTTTGTCAACCTGATTCTTGTTTATTTCTGCTTTTCTCTTATTATGCATGATATATCTTAAATCCTTTGGTTCATTACATAAATTTTATGTATGTTTTTGCTTGAATTGACATTTTGATATTTAAACTGTCACAAATCCTCTGGTTCATTACATAAATTTCATGTATGTTTTGGCTTGAATTGACATTTTGATATATGATATACATTTAAACCAAGATTGGGTATCTGTCCATGCATTTGTTTACAGAAGTTGTTCCTTTGCCCAATTGCACCAGCCACCAAGTCTACTGGCATTCATTATACCATTTACCATATTAATATTCTGCAACTTAACAAAGCCTTCAATCTGCTAGCTTCCTGTTGAGGCTTGGGTATATGGATCTTACTTTTTGAAAAATAAATGCATCTTTTGGGGTTTGGCATAAAATTTTGTTAATGATGCTGCAGATTGTGTCTTTTTTATCTCTGAACTGTTATACTAATCTACCGATGGCATTAGTTACACTTTGTCTGTCAGTTTAGTCTAAATTTATTATAGTCACATAATGTGGCTGTGATTTGTGGCTAGAATTTGGTGCCAGGTCGTGTTGGAAATTTTGTTGACCCGTTTTTGCTCATAGGTTGTGGACCCAAATTAGCACTCTCTTGTAGCCCAATATATAAGGGCGCTTAGGGTTTGAAGTGTGATCATCAAGAGACACTGAAAATCGTATAGAGAGAGAGTGGGGCTGAAACTTGTAATCTCCAATTTTACACATAGCGAAGACTTTCACTGGATCTCCACCATGGACGTAGGCTTTGCCAAACCACGCATAAATCTTTGTGTTCTTTGTGTGGTGTGTTTGATTTTCTGTCGTGTTTCATAATTGTTGCTTGGTTTGCTGCGTTTGTCGTAATAGTGGCTGATTTACTATTTATTTTAAATAAGAACTAGTCATCGAGAGAGAGAGAGAGAGATTTTAAATAAGAACGAGAGAGAGGGAGGGAGTCATGCATGTCACTGTTAGAGTGTTTTGGTTGTTTATATATCTGTGGCTTGACAAGGAGAGCAGAACCCAATCTCCGCTCTGAAAAAGAACAATATTTTCCTTACCAATAATGAGAGAGAGAGAGAGAGTCATGCATCTCACTGTAGTGTTTGGCTGTTAATGTCTGTGGCTTGACTAGGGGAGCAGAACCCAATCTCCGCTGTGAAAAGGAATAATATTTTCCTTACCAATAATTACCACCTATGGTGGGAGGCACCTGTTATCAATCTGGAATTATAGTTCCATGGTTTTGATTGGAAGCATGTGGGATTTGTGGTCCTATTTTAGTGGCACTAATAACAGATATAAATCAGAATACAAGTATCAACAATCTTACTTTCAAACCTCTCTCTATTATAGACTGGAAAGTTGTTTAACTATATCCCATAAGAAAAACAAGGACATCACATTTAAGCATGTAACTAAACTTCATGTACCTTTGTACTTTGATCATATTACTATAAATTTTGGATGTAATATTGAATAAATAGCTTCTACTGTGATTTTCTATAAATTTTTGGTGTAATATTGAATAAATAGTTGATGTATGGAGAAAAAGTTTTGCAGTCGAGGAAAATAATAGTTGATATCCAAAGATTTGAACCCTAAATTTGCATTGACAGTTCTGGATAACATGTTAACTGGTAATTAGCAATCTGTGCTGTTCTTCAATAAAAAAAAATGGAGAGGATTATATTGAGCAATTATTATGAAAAAAATGATCTGTGCCCTTCTTCAATAAAAAAAGAAGGGATTATATCAAGCAAATATTATGGAAAAATAATTAATTTTCATTTAGATGCAATTTTATTCAAGATATGTCTAGAATTATATATTCACACACACACACACACACACACACACACTTTTTTGGTTATTTTTTCGAGTTCATGGTCTCCTAACAGAAGGAGATGGCAGAGTAAGTGCCTCGTCCTTATACTACTTTCCCTGTGTTCTATCACTTAAAGGCAGGCCTGCCTAAGAAAGTGTGCTTCAAATTTTGAACTCACAAGAATATGCATTTCCCAATTTACGTCTCACTTTGCACAGCACATTTTCACACACTAGCATTGGGTTCTCTACTTCTCTTATATGTTTCCTTCTTTTGTTGATCTGTTAGTATAAAATTTTTGAACTTACTTTTCCTGAATTAGATTCATGTCATTTGACATCACTTGAATTATTTCTTCTGGATGCTTATGATAGATCATAAAGAATGAAGACCTTGAAGAGCTAAAGGAACTTGGTTCTGGAACATTTGGGACTGTCTATCATGGAAAATGGAGAGGAACAGATGTTGCCATTAAGCGAATAAAAAAGAGCTGCTTCACCGGTCGGTCGTCTGAGCAAGAGAGATTGGTATCTGTTCCTTGCTTCCTCAAATCTATTACTTATTTGAAAAATAAAATTATATGTATGATATTCACCTTTGCTGCCCTCCAAATTCCAGAAGTTTCCACTCGTATGACTCGTGTATTTTCCTTAAAAAAATTTGGGCCTCAACCATGTTATGAACCCTTCTAAAGTGCGCTACTGTCAAAATTCAGCTTGTTTTAAACATTTGACCGAGTTATCCTTCTTCCAGAACAATTTTTTTAAGTACTCTCCAACTATATAAATAATATATTTTTTTCCTGCAAAATAAGATGGTTGTACAAGACAAGAAGGCTAAAGTAATATATTTGGACTAGTTTTTAGGAAGTTTTTTCTCGAATGGGCCCATTAAATTGTGGCCCAAAACTACCAAAAAAGTATTGTGCTAGGTTGCAAAAAGACTGCTAATAGTACATGACCATGTGGATCATGACTGCAGCATGCCGTTGCCGTGTATGTGAATGTTTAGCCATTAATTGCAAAATAGCCAGCCCATCGGAAGCAAATTTAAAGAATTTTATGATATCACTTACCCTTTGATGCCCCACCTACAAGCTGATAAATATAGCTATTTTATTTTTAAATTTTTTTGCCACATTGTATGATAATATTACTGTCATTTTTAGACCATAGAGTTCTGGCGGGAAGCTGAAATTCTCTCAAAGCTTCACCATCCAAATGTGGTGGCATTTTATGGTGTAGTGCAAGATGGACCAGGGGGGACATTAGCTACTGTGGCAGAGTACATGGTTGAT
>JAOTQH010000053.1:3473809-3485179 GCA_025631255.1 Cornus kousa
AAGGCAAAAGGAGGAGAGGAAGACCTCCCCATTACAAAACAATTAAAATACACCCGCTTCCAGAAATTGGCAAGCAGAGAGATTACCAAGAAATAATCTTGAAAGGAAAAATGTAGCAACACAAAAAAAGAAGCAAAACTCTTTCCTTAACCGCTTCACATCAACAAATTCAATCACAGTACTTGAGTCATTAATAACTGAACATTCTCACCAGCTCTTGCAGCTTAATGCCCGAAGTGTCACCCACATTCCAAATAATTTGAGCAGCAGTTTGCTGAGGATTAACAAAGACGTGGTCATGAGGTTTCAGGTTCCTATACCACCACATAGTTCTGGTCCTGCACTGAGAAACGAATGTTTCCACCAACCGATCAAAGTTATTCACCCTGCTCCAATCCCAATTGAACAGATCAACTAACCACCTCTGTATAACTTGAGCAAAGCTACAATTAAAAAACATATGATCTCTTGAATTGGCATTCAACATCCAATTATGGCGTGTTGGAATAACACATATACCTCTTTGCTGCAAATTGTTCAAAGTAGGCAGCTTGTCTTGGATGGCCAAACAAGAGGTCACACTTGCCACCGGTCTTCCACCATTGCAAACAGCTCGGACCAGTACCTCTTAGGGGTTTCATTTCTATAGTATTTTCAGAACTTAAAACTAGCTTGACCATATTTTCATCTGATGGAATCAGAGCCTTGATTGATAGGAACATGAGTAGTTTGATTCCAAATTTCAGTAGCCTCGTTCACCATGAATTCTGGTGTAACTGATCTTAGCTCCTTTAGGAACATCAAATAATTTGATAATCCCGTGACCATAAGTCTGAACTAAGGCAGCACCATTCCACCATGGGTCCAAGAAAAACTTTAGAGATTGCCCATCCCCAATCTGAAATTGGACATTTGCTGACATAAATTCCTTGACCCCTTACAGAATCTTCCAGAAGGTGGAGTTATTATACATCAATGAACAAGACCAAATAGAATCATGCTTAAGGTAAAGATTCTTCAACCATGGAATCCACATTCTATTCCTTCTTAGTCCCAAAATAAACTCCATTTGGCGTTGTCTATTTCTGCAACTCTTCTTAAACCAAACCCTCCTTCAGATTTTGCACAAGCAAGCTTACTGCACACCAATAATGGATAATAGAGTAGATCACAGATCTTATCAATTCAACCTTACCAGCAACTGATAGATTAAGAGAGCTCCTCCCATGGAGTTTTGCAGCAATCTTGTCGGTCAGAGCTTTATAATTCTTCTTTTTCAAGCCTTTATCAATCATAGGAAGCCCCAAATATTGAAGAGGCAAGGAACCACAGTTTATCTTTGAGATTCTGCGGAGAATTGTTTTTCCTTCTAATTTTTTTATGCTTTGTTCGGTAGGTAGGAAGGAAGAGGTGTAGAGGAAAGATAGGAAGGAAGGAACAAACTTCATTCGTTCCATAGAGAGGAGGCAAGGAAAGAAAGGATAATAGGAGGGATGAGTCATCCTTCTTCCTCTACAAACTTTTATCCCTCCAAATATAGGTGGAAGAGAGGAGAGAAGACAAGTGGGACTATCATAGAAGTTTTCAATTATAATACTATCCTAAATTATACAAGTTTTAAATTACAATACTATCCTCTATCCTCTATCAAGATTCTGACTAATGGAAAGATATTTAAATTTTTAGTTAAATTGTCAATTATAGCCCTAGCAAAAGTTGAAATTATATCACAGGCTTTTGAATTTATTTTTTGGTCAAGTGGTGAGTTCTTGTATGTGCTTTAAATTTCAAAAAGTCAAAATAGCTGAAAATTGAAACTATATAAAACTATTGAAATTTTAGAACTCTATCAAACTTTAACATTGTTTCTTGGTGTTAAAATTACACAAGGAAAATTTAGAGGATGAGTCCAATGCCAAGCATGCTTTGTGTACATAATATTTGCCACTCAAGAAGCATGCTTCCCTGTGGTCTATCACTTTCCTATCACTTAAAGGCATGCCCGCCTAAGGAAGTGTGCTTCAAATTTTGAACTCACAAGAACATGCATTTCCTGATTTCCTTCTCACTTTGCACAGCACATGTTCACACACTAGCATTGGGTTCTCTACTTCTCTTATATGCTTCCCTTCTTTTGTTGATCTACTAGCATAAAATTGTTGAACTTATTTTTCCTATTCAGAGTTATGTCATTAACATCACTTGAATTATTTCTTCTGGATGCTTATGGCAGATCATAAAGAATTAAGACCTTGAAGAACTAAAGGAACTTGGTTCTGGAACAGTTGGGACTGTCTATCATGGAAAATGGAGAGGAACAGACGTTGCCAATAAAATAGAGCTGCTTCACTTGTCGGTCATCCAAGCAAGAGAGATTGTATGTGTTCCTTGCCTACTCAAATCTATTATTTCTTCGAAAAATAAAATTCTATGTATGATATTCAGCTTTGCTGCCATCCAAATTCCAGAAGTTTACACTTGTATGACTCGTGTCTATTTTCCTTTAAAAAATTTGAGCCTCAACCATGTTATGAACCCTACTAAAGTGCACAACCGTCAAAAATTCAGCTTGTTTTAAACATCTGACCGAGTTACCCCTCGTCCAGAACATTTTTCTAAGTACTCCGCTCCAACTGTACAAAACAAGAAGGCTAAAGTAATACTATATTTGAACTAGTTTTTAGGAAGTTTTTCTCGAATGGCCCCCGTTAAATTGTGGCCCAAAACTACCAAAAAAGTATTGTGCTAAGACTGCTAACAGGACATGACCATGTGGATCATGACTGCAGCATGCCGTTGCCATGTATGTGAATGTGTAGCCATTAATTGCAAAACAGCCAGCCCATTGGAAGCAAATTTAAAGAATTTTATGATATCACTTACCCTTTGATGCTCCACCTACAAGCTGATTAATATATCTATTTCATTTTTAAAAAATTCTTGCCACATTAGATGTTAATATTTGTCATTTTTAGACCATAGAGTTCTGGCGGTAAGCTGAAATTCTCTCGAAGCTTCACCACCCAAATGTGGTGGCATTTTATGGTGTAGTGCAAGATGGACCAAGGGGGGACATTAGCTACTGTGGCATAGTACATGGTTGATGGTTCTCTAAGGCATGTTTTACTTTGCAAGGATAGGTGATTATCTACTTGTGCTCTCAAGTTTGGTTATGCCATCATTTTGGTCATGTTCCTGACTGAAACTTAACCAATTATAAATCTTTAAAATTCGGTTGCTAGCTCATTTTCTTTCTCACATAGAAGCACTTATCTTTCTCCTATTCACGTTCTTTCTCCTGATGTTAATTTTCAGGCATCTTGATCGTCGCAAGCGGCTCATAATAGCCATGGATGCAGCCTTTGGAGTGGAGTATTTGCATTCAAAGAATATTGTGCATTTTGAGCTGAAATGTGATAACTTGCTAGTGAACTTTAAAGATCCTTCACGACCCATTTGCAAGGTTACCCGTATGGAATCTCATTTAATATTTTTCACTTCTAATGAATGTTGCTAATAAAGATGTTTATCTTGTACACATTATCAAGAAAATGGTAGTTTTAAAGTCAAAATAATGTCTGATATGATAGTATTGCCCCTATTTTTCAGGTAGCTGATTTTGGCCTGCCAAAAATCAAGCGGAGCACCTTGGTTTCTGGTGGAGTTAGGGGAACCTACCATTGATGGCTCCAGAACTGCTGAATGGCGGCAGCAACAAGGTTTCTGAGAAGGTAAGGTGTCAGCAAATACATGTATGCATTAAACACTTAAGATAGTGGAAAACTAACTAAAAAACTTATTTTAATTGAGAGATTCACACCTGAAATAATGGTAGTCTTCAACTTTGCATAGCAGAAATTTCTTAGAAATTGAAAAATTCCCTTGCTTATTGCAAAAAAAATTTCTTTCATGTTTTTCATAAAAAAGCTTGCTAAAACTAGTGTGGGCTTTGAACAATTTTATTTATCTGTCTTACAGTTTATTATTTTGGGGAAAGAAAATTAGAAACAGAACAATCTGATGGGGCATGGGCTTCACATTCATTGCAAGTATTACTTGCCCACCCTTGTTGTTGATCAACAGGTTGATGTTTTCTCTGTCGCTATTGTCTAATGGGAGATCCTCACTGGTGAGGAACCTTGTGCCAACATGCATTATGGTGCTATAATAGGTGGGTTATGTAATGATCTTATTTTCTAATATCTAGCTGTTTTGGTTTTCTAGTCCGAATTGAATTTTATTATTCGTTAGATTCTTTCAAGATTACTCAATTAGTGATAAAACTGATTGGTGTAGATCTTTTCTTCTCTCTCTTGTTGTGAAATTGATTGTTGTAGAAGTTTGCCTCTGTCAGCTTGTGTTTAGTGTGCATACATGTCACTAAGTGGCCCAATCACAACCATAGTGATAGATATGGTATTAGAATTAGAAGAGTAGTTCTACTTTGATATTAGAATTGGTATTTTACTGAATTGAACAATTTTGTTTTCAAAAATTCCATTTTTGAATGATTTACATCTACATCAGTTTTTATCTTTGTGGAACAATGTTCAGATTATTTTAAATTTAAAAAGTATTTGCAACTCTAGAATGAGGGGGAAAAAAGTTCATAAATTGATTTTCATGTCCGGCAACCTGTACAGGACATTAATAGGAACTTAGCAACTAGGTTTACTTTAATGGAATTTCGAAATGTTGGGTATGGGGATACCTGGACTTTTAACTCAATGGGTTCAAATTGTTTCCAAACATTTTGCTGACATTTATGAGTCTGATCATTGTAGCCCTGGCGTGTAAAATAGTTGAGCTTAATTTTACTGTCCATGAATTCATGGAAAAAAATAAAATAAAATTACTGTCCATGCATTTCATGTTAGTATTTCAGTCCTTTTTGATCTTTTTTGATGATCTTATTAGAGCTGTGGTTGATCTCTCTCTCAAAGTTCAAATCAGCAGCAGTTATAGATTAACTTAATTTAAAAAAGGACCGTCTCTATACGCGGGGGGGCATTGTGAGCAACACGCTAAGGCAGTCCATTCCAATCTTCATTGACATGGAGCAATGTTGGGCACCTAATCCGGCGGCCAGGCCATCCTTCACAGAGATTGCCAGTCGGCGATGTGTAATGTCTTCTGCTGCCATCCAAACTAGAACACACGTACACAAGGCATCTAACTAACGGTTGATGGAAACTTCTGGCTTCTTTTTTTGCCACAAGTCAACACGATAAATTTATTCATTCAATTGTACCAATGTAAAAATAGTTCACATAATATTAGCAATGGGATAGTTGGATCCAGTGAGTGTTCTTGAGATGGAAGTATGAAATAAATTCCAGAGAACCTTTTGTTCTCTAATGAGTAATGAGAGAAGGAATTCGATGTACAAAACCTAATTAAACTGTCATTTTATCAAAACTTTATTATTATTTTTTGTTACATAAAATGCCATTTGATTTGTGGTGGTAGGCATTTGTTGTCGGTGTGTGTAAGTTGTTGCACTGTTTTTTTTAATCTACAGCACAATTTTGTTCATAATGGAAATTTATAGTTCTAATGCAGAAGAAGAAAAGCATTTCTACAATCAATGGATTAATTGGATTATTTGAGCATCAGATGATTTATTATATATACATATGTACGTATGTATATCAGAGATTGATTTTTATTTATGTCAATGATTGATCCATCAGCGCACATAGAGAAATTGATAAGATGTATTTTTTATTTTATTTTATTATAGTATTATTTTAAGTAATTGTCTTTTATGGATTTTTAAATGTTGTTGTACAAGTGTTTTAATTAATAATTAATTTTATAAATTAAAATACAAGTGAAATCTTTAATTGTGGAAGACTAAAATCACTCTACTAACAAAAGTGTTTTTGTATTTTCCTTTATTTTAATTATTATATTTTTATTCTTTTCTCTTCTATTTAAGAGTATTATTATGTGATTTTAATTATGTGAACACCCTATTTGCCAGAAATTTGACAGATTTTTCTCCCTAAACTTTTTGTAATCAAATTTTAAATTCAAAAAGTTAATTTTTAAATTTATTTTCAATTAGATTTTAATAATTGATAAAATCATTTTATTTACGGAACGTATATATTATTTTAGCTTCAAGAATCGATGCCAAATTTATAGATTTCAGTATGAAGATCGAAATGGACCTTCGAATAATTACCTTAAAAATTAACAGAAAAGTATTACTAATTACTTAATTAGATTAAACCACCCAGTTCTTGTTTTATTAGGTTTTGATTTAGTTGCCTATATAGGTCACAAAAGGCAAGCGGTAGCATAAGGTAAGATCGAAAGGCGTCCGCTTGAGAGATCAGAATTTGTTGACGGAATGGCTTCTCACTTTAAAAGTTGCCCCCGGAATAATGCGCAGAGATCGTCGTCGGCGGACCAAATCTCTGTCGCCGTCGCTGCTTCTGAAATCATCGGCAGCAACGCCGACCTGGTTGTTGAGATCCTTCGGCGTCTGCCGGCGAAATCCGTCCTTCGATTCAAGTCAGTTTCTAAAGCATGGCTCTTTCTCATCTCCAGTCGTCGCTTCTGTCTCCTTCACTGGCAACAGCAGCATCCACAATCTCATGATCCCAAAATCTCCGGCCTTTTCTTCACCGGTAAATACAGATCTGAATTCATCAAATACATTCCTCTCATTCACTCTGAATTGAAGAATGGATGTAATAGTTCTACTATTACTATTGATGCCGAAGATGTAAAGCAGTCACTCAGTGCCCACTTTCCTGACCTTACTAGTACTGTCGTAGAAGACTCCCGTAATGGTTTTGTACTCCTCTACTTAGTTCAAAAGCATCCGAATAGAATGTCTTACCATGTTTACAATCCCACCACAAAGAACTTACGCACTCTTCCCGGGCGCATTTATCCTTCTGACTATTTATATATGATTTTTGATCCTTTGAAATCACTTCACTACAAAGTTGTTTTACTTAAAACTGTACTAAATTGTGGTGCCTACTGGTGTTATGTACATATTTATTCCTCAGAAACCCATGCCTGGCGGCGGGCGTCACGACCCAATATCGGTGATCATCATCCTTTTAGGGCACCATTAAGTGTGCATTTCGGTGATGGAGTCTATTGCAATGGTTCCATCCATTGGATTTCCTTCTCCCAACTATCACAACAACCTTCCCTATACTTTGATGTTGATCAAGAAAGATTCTGCCCAATGCCATCTGCACCATTTCAGCCTGTTACTGTTCAACGCTGGTATTTTGGAGAGTCCAGAGGTCATTTGCATCTTATTGAATATTATGATGGTTATGGACTTAATGCCAACATCCTTGAGATGGAAAGCGACTATTCCAAGTGGTCATTGAAGTACCGGGTTAGGCTTAACTCGATGATGAATGATCTAATTGCATCAAAACCGGAGTTGGTTGTCCGCCCTGAGACGGTCACTGTGCTTGGTTTAATTCATGGGGAAGATGACGGGGATGTGTTTTTGGTGATAATTGTAGACGCAACTATGATCATCTCCTACAACATCAAGGATGACACCTTTAAGAAGCTAGATGATGTAGTGAGCCTTCCTGTTTCTTCTTCTCCTAAGCCTTCATGGCGTGTCCAACGAAACATTGAGAACATCTTTCCTATTTGAGTATCACTTGGTTTGGGATAGGTGGTCACTATTTCAGTATTTTATGTCCAAAAAAAAAAAAAATTGTTTGTCACCGGTTAATTTAGCACACTACCTTGTTTTATGGTACTCCATGACCACTTGAGTTGTGACTATTTTAAGTTACTCTAATTTCATTTTCTATCTTAATATTTAGGATTAAAATTATAAAACTCCACCGTACTATCAATAAACTATCACATAACTCTTATAAAATCAAATAATCCCTTTAAAAAAAAAAAAAGAAACTATCAATATCCAATATCCTTATCCCATATGAGTTTTCATGGATCTCCAATTCTCAATATGCCCTCCACCTACTTGTCATAGTTGAATATAATTATTATATATTTTTATAATTTTTTTTATTTATTTCTAGATCATATTTATATATATATATTATAGAATTGAATGAAGTGCAGTGTATGTTCCACGTTTGGGTCCGTATTTATTACCTGATCCTATGATTTTGATATCATAATTGGACAATGAAGGTCCTCAATATGCTCTCACTTTTATGGAATGGTTGCAAATCACCCAAATCGGAGTCATGTTTGAAATTGATCAGTTTTAATTCATTTGTCTGTTTTATGATAGGCTGTGACTAGGACATGAAATGAAGTTAATTTGACTTGAAATCCGAATTGATTAGAAGTTAATTCCTAATGAATTTTAAATTTATTTTTGAATTAAAAAAAAGAAAAAAATTAAAAAAGAAGTGAAGTTAGTTTCACTTTGAGATCGAATTTGATTCTAAATTCATTTTTAACTAATTTTGAATTTTATTTTTTAATCCCAATTAAAAACATATTGTAATATGGACCTTTCTCAAAACAACAATCACAGATTTGGATACCATTAATTCTAAAATAAATCAGGTTTTACCCAAGCGTTTGAACCCAATCAAGTGACTTTGTTACTAATTCTTATGGGCGGCGATTCTAGTAAATCTATATTAGATCATTTCTACTATAATGCACGTGTCTTTTAAGGGCAAAACGTGATGTTAAATTAAGTAAAATGCACTAGATATGAGGGGTAAATTAGGACTTGTAGCAGAAACTTGAAATCTCGGTGGGACAAAGAAAGAGACATTTGAGTCGTCATTATATATATATTTTGGAATTTGACATGTATACGAGGTTTCACAATTCACACTTGTTTTCAGTCACAATAACGGCGGATTTACTCAAATCTTGTTGCCATTTTGAGAGTTTCACTCTTCAGGTACAGATTCTGATTCAAATTCATCTGATTTTGATCTAAAATGATGTATTGAAGATGATAATGAGATAGATTACTGCACTTTTATATCTTTCTTTGGCATAAATGGATTCTTGTTGTATTGTTTCCATACCTTTCAATTATAATGATTTATCGAGAAATATGATATAGATATGGTTCTATTCACACCCACATACACGTTTCATTTTTCATTGAAAGGTCTCATGTTTAAAAAAGTTGAAATTTTTGTTTGATGAATTCAATTGTGGAACTTGAATTATGTTGAAGCTGATAGATGTGTTTTCTGGAATTTGTAGATTAATTGTTTTTGACATAAATGTAGAAAGCAAAATGAATATTCAGGTGTGGGTTTTTGAGTATGAAAAGAAGCTTGCTTCCAATTACAATCAATACTCAAATTATTATATATATATATTTATTTATTTATTTTGGTGTCATTCACAGAGATGAAAGCATAGCCAAAGATGCAGTAGAATCATGACAAGACGGTGGTAGCCAGTGTAGTCGATCCCAAGTATGTCCAATCATGACTCTTATGTTCTACCTTAAATTTTGCAAATGTTTAGTGGGTCCGTGTTTGGTCTTTAGTTTATACTAACATTTGCATGAAGCAATTTTATTCTGAATTTTATGGCAGAACATATGAAAAGTAGGAAATAAAAAAAATAAGTAAGGGCCTCAAGGGGCACCACAATTTTGTGGGGGAAAGAAAAATTCCAGCTCCTTTATTAGCACGAGTAAGGGGCAAAATATTTACTAGATCTGTGGGTTCTTAAGGCTTTACTGTTATTAAAACTTGTTGAGAGTGGAGCCCATTTTGGGATCTTATTTTAGGCTATACTAAGAGCATTCAGCTTGTGATGATTATAGTTATTTTTTGATAAATAATACATTCCGGTTGTTATTGTGAGATCATTGTAGTAAATTAATTTACTTCAAGGCTTTAGAAAGATTTCTTAAACTTCAATTATTACTAGTGCTTCTTATTGTTCGGATGACATGCGTTCAAACATTTACTTTTTTTCATCATCACCATCGTCCTTACCTTTTTTATTTATGTTTGTTCTTATTTAGCCAGTAAGGCCTTCTGAAGTAGTTGCCAAGTTCTAGATCCATTTCAGGGATGACAACATCTTCCATAAGAATGTGTTTTCACGAGCTGATCAATAACAAAGTTGTGACTTTTGATGCTTTGGAAGTTTTCGAAGATGGAATCTTCTCTATAAATGGTTTACACTGAAACATTTGAATTTTGACCATGAAAGTTCTTGTTAGTTATGATGAGATCCATGCCGAGTTCTGCTCAAATGAATCTAGGAAGTGCTACTGGTCTGTATAACTGAGTGATATATTCTAATCATTACCAAGTTGACAGATCATAGTTAGACTATCTTCCTTACTGTTTGCAAAATGGTTTTGAATTCCTCAAAATTGTCTGACGAACAAAATCTTGCAATCTTGCATCTTTGGGAGCATTAACTTGTCGATGAAATGTTTATGTAGTCATAGAGAATTTTTTTTTTTTTTTTGATAAGTAAAATTTATAAAAAGTGCTCAAAAGGGGAGCAAATCCCAAAGAGAAACCAATGCTAATCTGATTGGCGGTTACTATTAAACTTTAATGAAAAAAATATCTGATGTTTGATTGCACTGGCTTCAGTTCCGCTCTTTTCTTTTTTCTTTTTTTTTTCTTTTTCATCTTTTTCCTTTCTTTTTGTCTTCATGCTTGGAAGGTCATTGAAATTGGAAAGAGAGAACTTGTGGGAAAGAAAGTTGGTAATCAAGGGTAAAAGAAACTGGTTATCTTGTTAAGCATATGTTCGTTATCCCCTGTTCTCTGTGTTACTACACAAAATATCAGAGTCATATCCCCATTGTTAAAGTGGTCTACTGTGGTGGTAATCACTGGTGGTCATATGGCCTTGAAATATATATAAGAGCTTAGCTTGAGTTCAGCGCTAGATTTCTTTTTCCTTTCAAAAATCCATTCTGGCAAATAGAATTACAAGAATGTTTGAGTTTTAGGTATCATTGTTCATGCAAGAGTTAGTATATAAGGTGGTAACAATAAATTCCTTACCACAAGTTTATCTGGATTAAACAACCATACAAAGTTTTCATATTTCTTCTTTCCTTAAATAATCATTAAGTTTTACTGAGATCAATATATTACTCAAACTCTCTGCCTGAATTTTTTTTTTTTTTTTTTCCAGCTTATGTACTGAGATCAATATATTTTATTGGTTTGTTAGGGAAGAGTGCAGGTATACCTGAGTGTCGTCAAGATTGTTGATGCTAGAGGAGTCTTAGTCTAGAAAACACAACTTTGTTGCTGGATGAAGATAATTTCGAGTTTCAGTAGCCGTGATTTACAAATTCAACTTGTATCCAGTGCATGATATTTGTTAACCTTGTCCGCAGGTGAAGTTTCTGTTTTGGGGACAATTAGGAATGTGCTGTTC
>JAOTQH010000053.1:3494757-3505912 GCA_025631255.1 Cornus kousa
ATTTGCATAAAATTTATTTAAAATATATATTTATTATTATAAATTAATATTTTATATATTTATAATGCGGCGCTCTTACGGCGCTCCCGCTCTAAGATTTTTTGAGATATGCCGCTCCCGCTCTCACTCCCGCTCCCGCTCTATGTGACTTAGGGTTCAACTGTTTGAGATTCTATGCCTTCGTGGAATTTTTTTTTTTTTTTTTTAAAAGTCAATTGCATATATTTATATAGAGCTGGGCTAAGCCCAAACTCGGAAGCTGCCGGAGGCGTAGGTGGGTTAACAGACCCAATCACGACAAAGTAAAAAACAGCCCATTCGCTACAAGCCTACAATATGATACGTTTATGGCCCACAACAACAAATCAAAATCTCAATTTAGAACTAGCAGTTGTTTAATTTTGTATTTTTTGTTTGTAAAATTTATACTGTAATTTTGTATTTGGTTAGTCGCCTTCACGTCTTTTGGAAGCCAACAAATTAAGCATCCAATATTTTTAGTCTTTTTTTTTTTTTCCTGAATTTTTAATCTTTTCTCTTTCTCTTATTTTATTTTATTAATTTTTTTTTTATCCGTTTTCTATTTCTCTTTTAATAATCTTTATTAATGTCAATGTGTTTTGATGTTAAATTTCTTTACCAATAATAGATCGGATCATCAGATTAAATATATGATAAATATCAATCTAGAAATTAATTTGTTGACTATTGTGTCGAATTATTAGATTAGATTATATTGTAAATGTTTCCCTACAGATTCATTAATTAGTTTATCCATTCAACTTTCTTCTTGTCCCTTAGTTTAATACTGGTAATATTTTAATGATGCTATCTTTCTATTTCTCAATATGATAAGAAGCAATAAGTCAAACACTTTCTATATTAGATATTAAGTCTATCAGGAATGTTCATTAGTATATTCATCCAATGACCTATAACATATTACCTTCTTATCAGTTATTTTATACTAAGTATGTGGACTGATTAATAACATGACCCGAGCGCACTTAATATCTACTCCCATACTTCATGGTTTTGTCAAACGGCTTTAAAAATTTCTAACATGCCATTGAAATACTAGTATGATTTTCTAGCCACTGTAATTATATATTCGAATACTCCTTTGCGGGGTTAGTAAAAATACATTATTTTATAAAATTGATCCCACTTATTTTTAAATATTACTCTTAATTAGTTATTAAATTGATTTTCATTGACTAGGTGTATCAATTACCTGTTATGCCGACACACCTTATAAGAGGGACATTATGTAACTCGTCCCATATAACTTGGGCACCATATTATTATAGTATAATAGTATCGTAATAAATATAAGAGGAAAGTCTAAAAAATATCTATTAAATTTTGTGCAACTTATACCTTTTTAGTTAAATTTATTTATATAAATTCTTATCAGATATAAAAATGTGCAATTAAGTCACACCGTTGACTATTCCGATGAGAATTGGACGCCAATTGGTCATGTGAATGGCAATTTATTTTAAACCCTTTATATATAAATTTGTTTATATATATATATATATATATATTTGTATTACTCTCCTAAGTATTCACAATTGAAAAAAAAGAAAAAGAAAAAGAAAAAGAAAAGAAGCAAACATATAATGGATAATTGCATCATATGAGCGTCTAAACTTGCGAAGATTGAACAAAAAAGAGACAAAATTTGCAGCAAATTAAATAAATTTCACCCCAAGAATATGACGAGATTACCAATACTCCGGCATTTCCCAAAATTGGGCAAAAACCCTCCGTCTTTGAGAAACGTATAGGCACTCCCAACAAGCCTCATATCATCAGCATTCAAGCATGTATCTAAAACCTCCTAATCCCTCTTCAACATAAACAATTCCAATTCACCACCACCACCACCCAGAGACCCAGATGACCCAATTGAAGAATTCTTTGGTTCGACATCTTGCAAGAACCGAAGAGCTCGAGCGAGGTCCTTACCCTTCACTGCGTCTTCGTAATCTTGCCACTCTCTCAGAGCTCTGGTTGTTATGCGTCGTCGTAGTTTCAGGCTAAAAGGATTTCGTGTCTCCAAGTGGGTGTTTTGGAAATGGTGGTGTCTGTGAGAGAGCAAAGTTAGATTGGCGACCAATTATATTGGATGATAAAGTTTGAGGCAAAATTGTGATGTGCGAAGGTGAAAAACAGAGTGCCATCGCCATTGGAGAGAGGGGGTAGAAAAGAAGCATTACATGGGAAATGTGTTGCGAAGAGATATGGGTTTTGATTTTTTGAACAATCGGAAACTGAAAGATATGGGTTTTGATTTTTGGAACAATTTGAAATGGAAATTAAAAGATACGGATTTTGATTTTTTTGAACAATCTGAAATGGAAACTGAAAGGTATAGGTTTTAAATTTTTGAACAATGTGAAATGATGTCATATGGGTTTTGATAGGTAATAGGTTTTGAACTTTTTTTTCCTAGTTGGTTTTGAAATTTTGATTCTTGCCATATGGGTTTTGAACTTCTAATTCTTGTATGGTTTTGTAGTTACCGTTGCCGGAGGGGGCAAGATCAGTGTCGAGAATGAGAATAAAGATGAAGAGGGTTATTTTAGTCTTCTCACATTTTATGTTATTTTATTATTATTTTTAAATTATAAATAGAGGGTTATTTTAGCCTTTTTGTAGCTCCGTTACCGGTTAATAGTTGTCAACGCCTAACATGCACTAATTCGCACCATTTTTGAAGTATAAGAAATGTAAACAAACAATGCAGGTTATACGCAAACAAACAATGCAGGTTATACGCACTATCTTGGTATGAGAAAGGTGTAAAGGCACGCGACCCTAATTATAATATTATAAAATATTAATTATATAATTTTGTTGTTGTATAAATGATATAAAATTATTGTATAATCAATCTCAATTAGAATTATTGTTTCCATGAGTAGGATACTGTGTCCATAAAGTTAAAAAAAAAATTTATTTATAGTGATGACATTTTATCACTAGTGTATTAAATGCTATTATATCGATTGGATCTACTAAAGTAAAATTCTTTTTATTTATATAATATAATGAAATTGGTTGAAGAAAGTGGAAGGAAGTTTTTCTTAAATCCAGAAAATCTGTGATATCCAAAATCAGGAAACAATAAATAGAGAGAAGTACAAGTAGGAAATGGGGATATATTTGCGAAAACCAATAGGACCGAGTAATGGCAAATTACTTGAACAACTGCTTCGTCAATAAAGTCAGGTTCAAGTCTGACCTTCTTGAACCCAAGCTGACCAGTCGAAGACCCAACTCAGATCTCGGCCTATATCTCCGTGTCTTTACTCCTAATTACTACACTCTCTCCGCCGGTATCGTTAGTTGTTCCGGTCTCGGTGTAAGATTCCGGCCGCCGAAATCCCGAACTGTTCGCTGCAATCTGACGACGGCATCCATGTTCGCGGGAAACACGGTCGCCGGCGATATCTGCGCCACCGCGTTGTCCGGTGGCGTCGCTCTCTCCGTGCTCCGATTTTGGGAGGAAACCGCCAAACGAGGGCTCTTAGACCAGGTTGGTTTCATTACTTACTTAAAAATCATTTCTCTCTACTTCTCTTTTTTTTTTTTTTTTTTTTTTGTCTTTCAGTAAAAAGTTAAAAAAACAAAAGAAGCAATCTAAATACTGAAATATACACAGATTTTGGCCTGAAGGGCGTGCCCTCAAGCATAAAGATGCTAATTTTAGAGCTTTTGACCTAATGTTTTGATATACTGCTAAGATCTAATCTAATCATAGCACATAGTATAGGAATTATATGTGGATGGATTTCATGTCCTAGACTATAGATTCAAGAAGATTTTGTTGTTGATATGAAGATTGCTAACCTCATAGTGTCATTAGAAAAAATCTCAAAGTTCTGGCTGATATACTAAGAAACTTTGGGGGAAGATTAGGAATCAGCAAGAATACTGAATTACAGGTCCACATTTAATAGCTATGCTGACCTGATATCTTATTGTGTGCATAAATAGAGTATTGGATGATGTTTCCTTGTCCATGATCAGATCAATAAGGGGCAAGTGGGTTAGTCTTTTATCTTATCAGTTGGAATTGGAGAAAATTTAGTTAAATGTTGAAATCAATTCCTTCAAATTCAAAATCCAAGGCGCCCATTTGGTATGATCAGTCAAAATGGGATTTGATACTTTGGTTATATATTTAAGAGGTGAGCCATCTCCACTACCTATTGTCATCTCAAACTCTATATGTCACTTCTACTCTGAAAGCAAAAAGAGTGGTACTTCTCAACTTTCTGCATCATTTAAAGAGAGGAGGAGGATATGTGCTCTTATACAGATGTATTTGTATGTTCTTTTTGTTTGGGAAAATTAATTTTAAGCAAAGTCACGAGAAATAAAACCTTATAGCGAAAATTATCATTTCAGTATTGGAAGCTATAGAGACAACAATGGTTAGGGTGTCAAATTCTATCAACATTCCTTTCTTAAAGGACTATAAGAGACCAAGAGGTTCTTATAAAATTAAGGGCCTAATATGGATTTCTCAAGATTTGAATGTACTGCGATCTTATCATTATCAGCCCATGAATCCCACTATTTTTTTTGCAACTTTTTAAGTCAGAGAAGTTGTACTTTCTGGGAAAATAAATTGTTTATAAAATTAGGCTACAAGGGTAAAACTGCAACTTATTAAAAGAAAAGAAGTGCAAAAATGTACATGGTGTGGTCAGTTGTCAAATGCATAGCTCTTTTTACAATAAAAATAAAGCTTGGGTTCCATGAAAATTTGAAGTGGAATGTTGTTTAGAGAGGGATGCAAAATTGCAAATATGTAACCAGTTTCATTGTTCTCAAATTACATTGGGTTGGTTTTGTGGATGTGTTACCTTGTGAAAATGAGATTAGGGCGACTTGATGGGCATGTTATCTTCATTCTATTCCCCTGCCTGATGGACAACAAAAATTTTTATAAAAATATCTGTGGTTCGAATTTCGTTTTTCCTAGTCATCCAGCTGAAATGGGATATACTGCTGCATCTGTATTCAAAAAGTTGTTTTAAATCCATGCATTTAAACATCTCTTATGCCTAGTTCATATATTAATGCTTATTATCCTTTATATCTTTGTGTTCAGAAACTAAATAGGAAGCTTGTGCATATAAGCATTGGACTAATTTTCATGCTTTGCTGGCCACTCTTCAGGTAATTTCACATGACTTAAGAAGTTTTCCATTCTATCTTTTATATCTGCTTGATAATTTTTGCTATTGATGATTATTGCAGTTCTGGTTGTCAGGGAGCGGTTCTAGCAGCTCTTATTCCAGGCATCAATATAATAAAAATGCTTCTTTTGGGACTTGGAATATGGAAAGATGAGGCCACTGTCAAGTCAATGAGCAGATTTGGAGACTACAGGTGACAACTCCAAATGAAAGATTGATTTGTCATCCCTTGGTTAAATTTATGTTTTAACTCCTTGCAACTTATCACTGGCTGTTAATTTCCGGGGAATAAAAAAAAAATCTTATCACTGGCTGTTACTTTGGCTCTATGTGGTAGAAGGGGTGGAAAATTGAGAAGAAGGTAAGGTATGAGAATCAGAAAGGTACTCCTAGAAAAAGGAAAGTGTCTTTACTTCCATCCTAATTTGGTTGAGCATGAATGAAAGGAGTAATGAAGAGGTGGTTACTTTATTTTTACTATTATTATTATTAATTTTTTTTTTTTTGACAACATGGTTCATGATCTTGTATCAATCAATCCATGATAGCAGGTTTCTCTTTCTTTTTGCCCACTAAGCTGAAGGGAAATGGTGGGGTGTTGGGTGAACTCTCTCCCTCTTTTCCTATCCTTGCCCCTTTCTTTAAGAAGTTTGCTTTTCTTTTTCACTCTTCTTTTCTCTTCTCAGAATTTCTCCTTTGAAGTTGGGAGAGATTGACAGAGAAATCAAATTCTTTCGTAATTTTTTGTTCTGACCATTCTGCACTTTCTGATATATGCTGAAGCAATCCAACTTTGGCTCAATTGATCTGATTACAGAAAAAGAAAACAAATGCCTTTTCCAGCTGGGCTGCTGTCTAAATATTATCTTCTGTATTATGGGGCAGGAAATGAACTCAGTTCTTTTGTGGGCTCAGCTCATTGAGAAGCTCTTTCAAGCTTGTTAGCAATTATGCAAGCAATGCTGAAGCCTATATTTTGAGCTTGATGGCTTAACAAGTCTAGCTTGTATGATAACAAGCTTGTCTCAATAGGTCTGAATAGTTGGCATAGGTGTCTTTCTGTTGTAATGAAGTAGTCCTTAGGAAAGACTTTTAGAGTAGATGTTTAGTATATGTCACTAAAGAGACTGAAGAAAATGAGCAATTTCTTCCTATTTCTACCTTTTGTTTTTCTAGTGAATAAAAGGCCTGTAATCATTAATTTATATTAGTCTATTTTAGGAGTGGGTAAGTCACTTGGCCCTAGTTCCTCGAGAAGCATCAGATCTAAGGATCGACTCCTCTTATGTGCAAACAATTCCTTGAAAGGGGGATGAGTATCAACTAGGGAAAAAAAAAAAAGAAGTCATAATTCTGTTAGCTTGTCATGTTACAAGTCTGAATGGAGACCAATCATATGAACCAATACTTATCTTCTACCATTGATCCTTATGTTTCTTTACATGGATTCTGTTTGTCCTTGGCTTACTCCATGCTTCAGGGAACTACTCAAGGGACCTCTGTACTATGCTTGCACTATCACTTTGGCATGTGTCATGTATTGGAGAACCTCCCCTATCGCAATTGCAGCAATTTGCAACCTCTGTGCTGGAGATGGTATTGTTCTTAGAGACATTTAGTTTGTGAGTTTGATCTGAGTTTTCTGGAAATTTTAACTGTTTAGGTAATTGAATTTTGTTTGTCACACAAGTGATAGAAACATAGAAAATACTTGGTTGGATTTATATACTTTAATACCATGACTGGTGCTAAGAATAATTCTTTTTAACCCGCCGATATCAGGTTTAGCTGACATTGTGGGAAGGCAATTTGGCAGTCTGAAAATTCCCTACAACAGAAACAAATCCTTTGCTGGTAGCATTGCAATGGCAGCTGCCGGATTCATCACGTCTATCGGGTAACTTTTGTTTGTCTTTCCACGAGTATTATCTGGAAACTCGATTGTCACTGATAAATATTGTTGTTACAGGTTCATGTACTATTTCTCCATGTTGGGCTACATTCAGGAGAGTTGGGAAATGGTGTTGGGTTTCTTGTTCGTATCTCTTGTCGCGGCACTGGTTGAATCCCATCCTTTAAGCACCGAGCTTGATGACAACCTGACAGTTCCCGTTGCTTCCATGTTGGTGGGCAGTTTTGTATTCTGATGCCAAGCATTTTCATATAATTGTGGCCAAAATTGAACATTAAACACGGATGAATTAGGCATCCACTTTGTACTTTTAAAATTATGTATTCGATTTACAACAATTTCCTTGTAACAGTATTTGGATCAAAATGTTATGTTCTGAGAATGTTAAATCTAGTTTATTTAAATACTGGAGTCGAATTTATTTTGTTTATATGCCTCAAAAAGTAGCAGATATTTGTTTGATTTACAAAATAGGACAATTAGGCCCACCAAAGTCATTTCTCCTTTTCGATTCGATTTTTTTTTTTTTTTTTTTGTGACATCTACAAGAAACAAGACCACTAAAGACAACCACACAAAAACAAAACAGCACACTGTAAATTACTCCTTTTAGACTAATCACATGAAAGAACACGCTCAGGGTCGGTCGTCTGTTTTTTTGGAAGGGAGAGGTCAATCACGAAAAGCGAGTGGTTCACAACTGGAATATATGCACTAAGACATTGATTAAGTGTTTTTTTAATACTTTTATTATTATTATTTTTTATGAGCACCAAACAAAGATAAAAAGTTGTTGAAAAGCTAATAGTACATCTTTAAGGTAATCTCCCAGAAAATATACAGTACAACATTTTCTTGCTATGCTTCTATTCTACCCAAAATTGACCTCCGATTCAACTAGCTGCCATACCATACTTCTAAGCTCTGACGAAATTGGAGATTTACTTCATTTGTTAATGTGGAGAGAGATTTAAATACCACAAATTCACAATGCGAAGAACATATAGAAAATAATTAATTGTTGGGGTTATACCTATAAGTGACAGAAAAATGGTGGCAAACATGGATGTCCATATAGTAGCAAATTTCGGGAAAGTAACAGGAGCCTGAAAATGAATATGAAAATGACCAAACATTTCAACAATGTGAGCATCCCACAATTGTAAAGAAACAGGGATGCTGATTGATCTCAATCTTGGTGTTCCAAGGAAATTAAACATGGGTGTTGTGCATAAAGTATACAGTACTTGAACATGGCGGCGACCACCACCAGTCCAACACACACACAAACACCCTTTCTAGTATATATCATAGACAACCACGTACGTACATGTATCTGCGCAAATTAATTTATAGAATTTTTATAATTACAACAAATTTTCTTCAATTCATGGATTTGCTACTGAGCATATTGCTTGATTATGAAAAAATAAATACAACATATGTACATCAAGTAGTAACGGTAAACTTAATTACATGTAACCGTTATACAAGTCATAATTGAACTAGATATCTGTATGAAATCTCACTACCTCAAAACCACTGCTTCTAGATCAAAATACCTGCATATATAAGAGCACTTGATCCATGTTGTTGACACCTAAAATTAGTTCAGAAAGCTAGCTTAATATATATATATATATATATATATATATATATATATTAGGTGTTTGTTGTGAAATCATCCTTCAATTGCGGCGGTGTTTGGGGCACCGGCAGAGTGGTCCTTGGGCGGCAGCTCCAGCGGGTGCCGGTGGCGCGGCTGAGGCAGGGGATGAGGACGAGGAAAAGAATGAGGAGAGAGAAAACAAGGATGACCAAGAAGGCCATGATCTTGCCATGCAGAGAGTAGAGCTTGTCATGCAAGAAGTGAAGCTCACCATCATCATCTGGATAATTGTAATTAGGAGCAGTGGCTGGTGAAAGTAGTTGAAGTTTGGCAACAAACATGCCCCTTGCAAGCAAATTAATTGATATCAATACAAGTTTGCTTAATCTGAGATGGTTTCTTTCACTTCTCAGCAAAGTCAACACTCAATCAGCTTTCCTTTCTCGGTTTATTTGTTATCCTTTCTTCTGGATCATATCACTAGTCCACGGATGGAAAAAAAAATCCAATACTGCCCACAAAATTTGTAAAACATAGATTGTGTTTTGTACTGTGTGTTGAGATACATAAGGACTATTAAAATATCACACCAAGTTTTCACCCACCCGGGACACTTAGCACACGCTGGTTAATCTATACCCCACCTCACCACAACCACTACAATACAATACTGAGTTACTGACTTGTTATAATGAAAATAAATACTGTAAATAATAATATATATATATATTTAAGGTAATCTAAGGTGTTCGGGGCTACTGTGCAAAGCACCCCTTTTACGTGGGAGCCCTTTTCACCCCTTTACGTTGCTCCAAAAAAATTATTTATACTCACTCAATTATAAAGTTAAATGTTAAATTATGAACAACTATCAAGTGGACTTACAGATTTACTTAAGTAATATAATAAAATTTTGTTGCCATAGAATTAACAAATTAAATCTAAACGCGGGACTGTGAGTCTGAGATTCATCTACTCATGCATACATGTATTTGAATTAAATACCTCTTATTCAATGATGATAGTTAATTGATTGAATATCTAACAAATAAAAAAAGAAAGGAACATAACTTCTTATAATGTATTTTTTTTTTTTTTTTTTTTTTTTTTTTGGGCTCACATACCTAATGTTGTAATCAACTTCACTTAAACTTGGCTTGCATACAATCAACTTGGTTTTTTTTTTTTTTCTTAAAAAATATACTAACTTATTAATGATTTTAAAAAGTAATATTTTGTTATGAAAATGATGATTGTTGTGACACTTTTATTTAATTGGTTAGGAGGAAGAGGTGAGAAATTTATATATTTTTTACTAGTATATACTCATTATATAAATTAATATGATTTAACAAAAGTAATTTTATAAATAATTGTAAAGTAAAAGTTATATTTCATATTTGTGGAATTTTATTTTATTTTATTTTTTTTCTTTTCGTGTAATTTTGAAGGAATAAAAAACTATGAGTCCTCCCACTCTTCCCTTTCTTTTTTTCTTCTATTTATCATCAATCATTCATTTAAATCAAACATAGCATAAAGTAATAGAAATAATTACGCCATATGAAAATGTAGATAGCGAAGAAAGTGGTGGTAGATAGGGGGGTATTTATTAATTTTGTGAAAAAAATACAAGGGTACACCGTAGTGATTGGCTTTGAACAGAGACTTATCCGAAACCGATCCATCATGGGACAGTGATTTAAGACCACATAATTTAGCTTTTTACATGCATCATTGTGCTCCCACAGTTGCAGATCGTACAAGGCTCTGTGGAGGGAGGAAGAAGAAAGGAGGAAATGAAACTTCCTTAATAATAAAAAAAATAAAAAATAAAAAAAAAAAGAAAGTAAAAGAAAAAAAAAAATTGAAAAATGAAAAAAAAGGAAGAAATGAAAGGAAAGGATAGGAAGTTGCTGGTGAGTCGCTCTCATTTGTGGGCCCTTCTTTTGTCGTTGTCTATTAGGTTGACATCCAAACGTCCTATCTGAATGCGATGCACCTGATTATGGGATACACTCATAAGATGGCGGTGCTGCCCATCGATTTTTGATGACGCATTTTATGATAATAACTTTGATGTCACCCACTGGCCCCACATAACACCAATGAGATGAGAAAGTCGGCAGAAAATGAATGGTGTCCGTCCAAACATTAGATAGAACTTATAACTATGATTTTTTTTACGACTACGACTTTTTTATTGCGGAAATTTCTATAAATTTCGTATCTTTAAAAAGTGATAATAAAACTTTAACTAATTTTAAAAACTCTAACAATATAATAACGTTATTATTTTATCCTAACATTATGAATTGGGTGTTAAAAATATATGAAATGACTAAATTACTCTTATTATATTTTATTTTATTTAAAAAATCAAAAAAACATATTTTTGAAATTACAATACTATTC
>JAOTQH010000053.1:3539897-3552280 GCA_025631255.1 Cornus kousa
CTCTTGAGGCCAAAAGCCGAAGGTTTCCTTGGATAACTTTACACAATCTATTTATTTCCATCCCAACAATATTTCATAGAATAGAACTGTACAACCCACAATAGCATACACCATATTTTTCCTCCACAGGTAAAGGAAATTCACGCACAAGTTCTAATAACATGTTTGTTGGAAATTTCGAGGTTTTAGAAGAGAACAGAACTGTGCCACAAAAGTGAGTGTGACATTTTTTTTTTTTGATAAGTAAAATTTTATAAAAAACGCTCAAAAAGGGGGAGAGAATCCCTAAGAAACACACAAGCCAAAAAGCGCCTCAAAAGTGAATGAAACATTAGAACAATTGATTCATTCGAAAGATCATTTCCACTTCCTTCCGGTTATTTTTACACTCATTAGGGAACATCTGAAGGTGAGGCTTGCTGGTGCACAAGTAATTCCATGTCAAATTAGAACTCACACTTGTGCAGCAATGGGATTTCCATGAAAGATACGCTTTTGACACAAACATTAGTTTTGCATTATGAATTAACTTGCAATATTATTGATACATAAGAACGTACATGACCTACCACAGACATGAGGACTCAAATAGTCAACATGTCGTATGTTTATAATAGCTGACTAAATTGTTATGAATTTTATATTACAATTTTTAAATATTGAACTTGTAAAGCAGTAAGCCACTGATGCCTTATCCCCAAGGACTTGATGCTAGCCTCTGAGATGTTTTGTTTCTAGTATTATATTTCTGTAAAGTATACAGCCAGATCTAGTACAATAACAGTTCAAAATGACATACGATGGATGTCATAGAAACCATGATTAGCACTATGTAATTGCCAACCTATTACTAAACAGCAAAGTTTGTGGCTTCAATACAAGTTCATCAGTTCGTAAGGTGATTGATTAACCCATGCATAAACAAGGAGATTGATTTGTTAAATCCATATTGCTAGAACTAAAACGATTGGTTTTGGTTGTGCAAAAAATAAACAAACATAACTTAATATAACAATGAAAAGTTTAAAATTAATACCATCAGGGATATTCTTTTGGCCTCCATTACCCGTTCCAATAGTAGCAGAACTTCTTCTTTTTGAGCTGGAAAACCAGGTAACTTTTTACCTGAAACACAAATAAGATGCTAGTCTTAGGAACACTTCCCCAGTATAGATTATCACGCTAGTATAGTTGAAGTTGCCTACCAATAAGCTTCTCTATCTGCGCATACCATTCCAACTCATACTGATTCACCAAAGAGATTGCAACACCAGACCGTCCAGCCCGAGCAGTTCTTCCAACTCTATGTATATAATCCTATAGGCCATTCCATGGTTAGGCAAATTAAGGTCAGTCATATTAAGCAAGAATTACTAAATTCTTTCCACAAATTGTTGTCTGAGGTAAAACTAAGATAAAACGTTGATTTTCATTGATGTTTATTGTTTACATATATATATTTATATATATATATATATATAGAGAGAGAGAGAGAGAGAGAGATTCTCTTATCTAAATAAATCAGATATAAGATGTACAATCCAGGTGTCAGTTGAAATATTATCAATGCCTGTGATGAATAATCCATAGATCAATTAAGCAAGATACAATCTGGTTGAATATTACAATCGAAAAGCCACTAGCTGTCAAAAACTCAAATATATATAAATATATATTATTCACCAATGGGACCCTGAATGTAACAAGGAAAGTTTAATTGTTTAGGAGGTCTCTAGATCTTTTTATTGCTAACCTAAAAAAGGTGAAAAACAGCAGAATTCACAAACAAAAACAGGACTAAAACCTGAAACCCAAACTGCAGAAGGGAACACTCATAAAGACTACAGAAAAGGAGCAAAGGATTTGGCCTGAAAATACATGTCAAAACGTGCATTTTGACAAAACATTGGAAGAAAGTCTAACCTTTGAATTCGATGGAATATCATAATTGATGACCATATCCACAGATGGAATATCAAGTCCTCTACTGGCAACATCGGTGCAGATAAGAATATTACACTCTCCTGCCTTGAACTTGTTTAAGGCTCCAAGTCTTTTGGCCTGCAACACATTTTTCATGGACATGAGGAAGAATTTGGGATAACAGAAAAGAGCAACTAAAATGACTAGATATGAAGTAAGCGTATAAAGAAAAACCATGCAGAGGTTCTAGGTCAAATCTACCAAAGAAGACAAATGTATACCTGGGTCATTTGACCACTAATTGGAATGGCCCTTAGACCAAGGTTTCGAAGGATTAGAGCTAAAAGACGAGTTGAATCGCATGTCCGAGTGAAAACCATTGACGTGCTTCCAGACATCTCGGTCAGTATGTATACAAGATAGCAATCCTGTAGCCAATGAAATATATGAATTTAGCAGTAAACAAACATACTACTCAATGAAATTGTGAAATCCATCATGAAGGCAAATTTTGCCTCAACTCTTTATTTAAATGCATGTTTGGGACCCAAAACTAACTATTCTACCAGTTGGTTACAAGAATACTTGGAAGGTAAATTTTTAAAGGGTGCAATGCACACAAACAAACACATTTTCCCTTCAGGAAAGTGGAAAGTTATTAAACCTAGAGACAAAAGCCAGATCCTTTATATATCATTTTTTTTTTTTTTTTTTTCAGAATTAAGCCATTTCTAAACACTAATGTCTTGAGGCTTACTTTTTGCCAGTAGTGTGCGGCTTTTTTTTGTTTGTTCTGGAGGTGGGGATGGGGCCAGAAAACAACAGCAACCTTATAAACAACAAAGGGGATTTTCATCACCCAAATTATTCTTTTACTTTTTTACTGAATTGTTTTACTTGTAAAATCTGGCAATTCAACACATCCGATAATCTTGTTAAAACATTAATCTTGTTCAATTTATCCAATAATATTTTTTAAAAAGTATTACTTTATGTGAATACCTTTCAAACCTCTACTGTACTGTGAAAACTTTCACTATCTGTGCTTGATTATCTATAAGGAGAACAAGATTGGAGATATGTTCGTTAATACAATTAGTACTATGAGTTGAGGAATAATTCTAGTATATTATGTGATCAACATATACCTATATAGCTGGAAAAAAATCTAAAAAATAGCTACAAGATCCAATGTGTTTCATGGAACAAAATTTGGTTGACTAACTTTCTTGAACTGCCTCAAAATAACCATGATAAACGGAGTAATACTTCAATTTGAAATTTTATACCTATAAAGTATCTCATAACAGATCGTCAGAATCATTAAAGTTTCATTTCAATTTGGGTAACTAGCACCAATAACCAACTGCATTACCAGGCATTCAGAATTAGACTCATGCTAAAATCTTTAAGGCTCAGTTTGATTAGGTGGAAATAGCAGGAAAGGAAAAGAAACGGAATTTTTTTTGAACTTTTTAAGAGTTTGGATGGAAGGAAAAGGAAACTTTTGTGGGAAAGTAACTTTTCATAACCACCTAACTTTCCTACAAAAAACGCAGGAAAATTTTGCTATCCTGAGAAAAACATATGAAATTTCATTTATACCCCTCTTTTTACTTTCTAAAATAAAATGTGTTTATGCATAACTTTTACAATAATAATATAATGGTTATATCCCTCTAGGTGTCCTACAATTTTTTTACTTAGAACATTCTTATATTGCTTTTATTCTAACCAAAAATATATATATCAAATATAAATTTATTTAGACCTATTGCCATATTTTATAAAAATAGAGGCAATTTCGGTAAATCGTAATATTTTCTATAACTTTCATGACATCCAAACTATGAAATGAGACTTTCTCACAATTTTCTTTAAAAAATTTAATGCTAACCAAATCAATCCTAGAAATTTTATTTTTTTTCTTTCACTTTCACTTTCCAGTATTGATTTCCATCTAACCAAACGGACCAAAAGAGTATTGTGATGCCATGGAAGAAGGAAACCTTGTGCTTTGCAGGGATAAAGCAATACTGCTGCTTCAGTGTATCAACGGTTGAATATTTAGATGCAGACTCGATCTGAAAGCATAAATAAATTGGCATGAGTTACAGATTCAAAAATAAGAAAAAAGAAATGTGTTAGTAAGTTTTCTTTATCATACCTTCACAGGATTCCTCAAACAGGCCCTTTGGAGCTTTTTCACCTGCATTAATGGAAATGTAATTTGGTTAGACATTCAGCCCTTTACTACATTTTTCTTCTTTCACAATAATTTACCCATGTTTTTTTATTAAAATACAAGTATCGATACGATCTCTGGTTTGGAGAGTGGAAAGGCCTTTTTCTGAAGAGGAAGTGTTGAAGGCACTGAAGAGCTGCAATGGGGACAAAGCACCGTGGCCAGATGGTTTCACTATGAGATTCCTCCTTGAGAGCTGGGAAGTGGTTAGAGGGGAGGCGATGGGAAAAGTTTGAATCCCACGTTCATTATGCTCATTCCTAATAAGAAGGGGGGGGGGGATGATGCTAAGAGAAAGAGTGGAAAAGCTATTTGAATGAAAACTGCTAGGTTTCGCTGATATGCTAGTGGCGGTATCAACCTATTAGTTTGGTGGGATGCATCTATAAATTAATAGCTAAAGTCCTTGCTTTGAGATTGAGGGATGTTTTGGATGGGGTGATTTTGGATTCCCAAAACGCTTTTGTTGGAGGCTTTCAGATTTTGCCCTTATTGCAGAGGGGTGTGTGGATTCTAGGCTCAGTAATGGGATTCCTGGTGTTTTCTGCAAGCTGGACATTGACAAGGCTTACGATCATATAAGTTGGAGATTTCTTCTCTATTTATTGGAGAGAATGGGGTTTGGTGAGAAAGGGAGGAGATGGATAGAGTTTTGCATTTCAAGTGTTCACTTTTCAGTTCTTGTGAATGGATCTCCGACAGGTTTCTTCAATAGTTCGAGGGGCCTAAGGCAGGGGGGATCCGCTTTATCCTTTTTTGTTCCTCGTGGTGACGGAGGCCCTTAGTAGAATGATGAGAAGGGTTGTGGATTTGGGGTACTTAATGATTTTCGGGTGGGTCAAGATGCTTCTAGTCAGTTGAAGATTTCCCATCTGATGTTTGCCAATGATTGTGATGCAGACGAGTCTCTCAGATGAGGGTTTTGAGATGTGTTCTGATTTGGTTTCAAGTGGTCTCTGGCTTGAAGGTAAACATGGGAAAGAGTGTTATGGTTCCTATCGGGGAAGTTCCTAAGATTTCTAGTTTAGCTGACACTCTTGGTTGCAGTATTGGTTTTTTTCCTTTATCATTTGGGGTTCCCTCTTGGGGTATCATCGAGGAGAGAGGGATGTTGGGAACTCGTGGTGGAGAGGTTTAAAAGGAGGTTGGCAGGGAAGAAGCAGATCCTTCCGAAAGTTGGGAGGGTCACTTTGATGAAGAGTGCTTTGTCGAGCCTTCCAACTTACTTCCTCTCTCTTTTTCAGAGTTGAGAGAATTGAAAGGTGGTAACAAAATTTCCTTTGGGGTGGAATGGGAGAGGAATTCAAGTATCATTTGGTTGGTTGGGATCAAATGTGCAGCCCAACCCGGATTAGAGGTTTGGGCATTAGAAGATTGTTGCCTTTCAATAAGGCCCTTTTTGGGAAGTGGTTATGGAGATTTGGGGTGGAGAGACAGAGGCTTTGGAGGAGGGTGGTAGCATGCAAATTTGGGGAGGCAAGAGGTGGATGGTGTTCCACTGAGGTGAGAATCCCAAATGATGTTGGGATTTGGAAATTTATTCGGAAGTGGTGAGATGAATTCTATAAACACATTAGATTTCAAGTTGGGGATGGGAGGGGGATCCGTTTTTTGGGAGGACATTTGGTGTGGCGATTGTTCTCTTGCTCTCACTTTTCCCGGACTCTTCAGGATTGCAATGGCTAGACAGACTCTGGTGATTGATTGCTATTGCCTCGCTAGCGGGAGAACGTCCTGGGATGTGCATTTTTTGATGCATTTTCAGGATTGGGAGGTTAAGGATGCCATTTTTTTATGGAATTGTTGTACTGTCGGGAAATTGTGGTTGGTGTCTCTAACTCTTGGGTGTGAGTTCCTTCTTCCCAAGGGCATTTTGATGTTCGATCTCTTTACAAGTGTATTACAGATGCCTAGAGGATCCCTTCCTATAGAAGGCTATCCAGTGCTTTAAGGACCCCCTCAAAGTGGCTTTCTTTGCGTGGACAGCAGTGTTGGGGAAGATCTTAACCCAAGATAACTTAAGGAGGAGTAGACAGGCTGCAGTCAATTGACACTACATGTGCAAGAGAGATGAGGAGACGGTTGATCACCTTCTTTTGCATTGCCCAGTGGCTCAGGATTGCCGGTTTGGTTGATGGGCTTGTTCGGGGTTTAATGGTTTATACCCTGTTCATCCAGATACTTGATTGAGGCTTGTTTTATAGTGGAGGCCCAAATCCCTGATTTCTGGAGGGCCGCACCTGTACATCTGGTGGTGTTTATGGCTTGTAAGAAATAGGAGATCCTTTGAGGGAAAAGAGAATCCTATTGGGGCGTTGAAGTCCTCCATTGCTAGCACTATTTTTTTGTCGGGTTCTAGGAAGAAATTGCAAATCCATGGAGGAGATAGTTTTTTTTTTTTTTTGGAGGGGGGGTGCGGCTATTTGAGAGTTTAGAGGCCCTATGTTCCCCTTTTTAAGGCTTCTTTTATGCAATTTTTACTTTTCAAAATATATATACACACAAGAGGGCATTAAAACATGAGCACTTAATAAGGCATCTTAACTGCTTCTATGATTCAATCAGATCAAATTACAATACCATCAGCTCAATTACTGATGCAGTAATGCACGACTAAAATATTTCTTCACTTTTTTTTTTTTCCTTTTCCCAGGGCAAGCGTGTCAAGCTCTTGTTTCTACTGCAAATCTGTGACATACTTCTTATATCCCGTGTATTTTTCTACCGCACAAGTTAATGATTTACTGAAGGATGGATGCAAAAAGTAGAAACAGCCGGCATATTGGATCATTTGAAATGTGAAATGCTTCCTGAGACTCTCGCTGCATCTTCTTGATGTGCCGCTAATGTAGGCACCGCTGCATCATCTTGCCGTGCCGCTAATGTAGGCACCCTACGAGATCACATATGCTAGCGCTAAGCTCAAGTAAGGAACATGGTAAGAGTAGAAGGTGACATGAATAATTGTTATACATAGTATTATTCATCCCATGAAGTATGGTATATAAGAGTGGGAACATAATTACACCAAGCTTTATAAGAAAGAATACATAAGATACAAAGTAGTGGAAGACTTCACCTATACAAAGGAAAAAGTAGATACCAAAGGATCAATATATGCAGAACCACAAAATATAAGATTTAGAATATCATGAATTTGAAGGGCCAACATTAATACTTCACGTTTGTTGGCGAAAAGTAGTAAGATAAGGACCACGGGGTGTCTTTTCATAGTTGGACTAGCAGTCTCTATATAATTTCTGTCCACAATCGAGTTGACAGGAATGATTTACAAAGGGTTAATTGAAGTTCGCAAGCCTGAGCAACTTGCTTGCTGTTGATTTATTTATTTATTTTTATGTGTGTTTGTATATTGGAAGCCAAGGCCAATTGGCCATCGGCCATCCTGACCCAGCTTGGGGGAAGACTTCTACATCCAGGCTCCAACTCTAGGCATGCCTTAAAGGGCTGAAGTGACACATTTATTTTCCAAGGTTTTGAAGATGTGCTAGTTACCAGCTTGCCTCTTACAAAACTACAATTATTTTGTACATAAGAACTTGATTCCTAATTGTTTAAAAACACTGCCAGTGATCCAAACATTCAAGTTATAGTAAGCAGTATGGCCTATCTCATAAATAATTAACACCCTAAACAAACAAGGCTTCATCTCCAATGTAGTCAGCTTTAAGGCACCCAAACCAATTTTTTACAAACACTTACTGGGGTAATGGATGCCAGAGACCTGTGACACGGATCAATAAACACAATTATAACACATATGTGAATGATTGGGCGCATAATGACAATTTTTAAGGATGCAGGGAACAACTTCTAGGTCAATTAAGGATAAATGTTGCAAGTTCATGGGCACGGATAAGGTGGGGTTAATAGAGAAATTCCTAGACTTGGGTGAACTAGGAGATCGATAAAGAGAATACCAATGATGATAGAGACATACCGAGAAATGGCATAATTCCATATGGTACAACTCATATCTTGAACAAAGTGAAAATATGTGATCTTTGGTGTTTAACAGAACAACCGTGAATAACTTCATCAAGTCGGCCAAGATCAAATCTGTTTATCAAATTGCTTCCCAATAGCTCAAGACATCTCTTTTCAACCAAAATAATAAACAAGATCATAACATGAAGAAGAATATTCCATCAAAAATGGAAAAAAGTGGCAGGGGATCTCTATATAAGTGATGACTTTTATGCCAAAAAGAACAAGCTTAAGGGATTTTTAGAGATTCTTTTTTTTCAAGTTTCCCTAGAACTTTAACAATTCAATTTGTGCGTGTGTGTCTGGTGGGGGTGGGGAGGAAGCAGGAAGCCTCATCACTCAGAATGAACTGATTACAAAATAGTTATAAACCCATTCCTAGTTTTTTGATTGATATCCGACAGAGTGAGAACTATTGAATTGGAAAACAGATAGATCATTCATCAATATATTCATTTGCTGCTTTTTGCGAAGGTATCAAGTGCAAGACAATCTTGAACTTATAAAAGTAAATAAACAAATGACACAACAATCAATTAAAAAATGATAAATGAACTCCTGAATACATGAAGATATACTCAAACATGTACCTTTTTTGTCATAGTAGCAGAAAATAAATATGTCCTTCTCTCACGAGGAATGACATTCAAAATTTCATCAATCGCTTTCTCAAAATCTTCATTTAGTAACCTGTCTGCCTCATCTAGTACCTGCCAAGCATACACACAGGTCATATAACTATGTGCGGAACAAGTCACCTCATATGTAATGTAAACATGTAATAAGAACTTCCATATTTCAGTATTTCCCCACTGTTTTCAACACACCAAGATTTTTTTTTCTTAGTTGGTACTCACACACACGTCTCCACTGAGGCTTGAACCCCTGACCTCTCTTTGATCATAACTGGTTGACTTGCAAAATGTCTGGGCCGGATCATCAGCCACATAGCATGACATAACCCAAGACGCCAGATATTTTGTGAGACATTGCAATTTAGCCACTCAAATACCAACCCATCATTTCCATTCTTTCTCCTGCTTTTCTACATTCAATCCAAACACACCCAAGACTAAACTTTGCTATCTACATTCCTACATCAAAACATCAATTCATCGTAACATGTTTTGGGGTTCAGAAAAAATCACAGTTGAATTTGTTCAACCATAAAAATTAGGTCCACGTTTCTTTTGTTTGTTCTACCATATAAGCAATATCTTCAACCTTTTTCCACATATGTTTTGAATTTGATTATGTATAAACATTGATGATACATTTTTTAGTCATTTTTACTTCTTGTAGATTAAGGTAAGCTCATCTAAAGTTATTGTATCAGCATGTGTTAATCTTTTAGGAAATTTTACATTTTACGTGTTAAATGGTACCTTTTTTTAATTTATCTTAATCTATATACTATATTGTTCTATTCTTTTTCATGATTTTTTTAGTTTGTGTCAAGTATTGTAACAATATTATTGTGTCACTACTAGCATTGTAACAACATTATTGTGTATCTCTTAATATGAAACCAATAGGTTGCATTTGAATTGTCCCATTGCCTCTTAAGCCAGTGACAAATATACTGCAACTTTGATCGACTTTAAGTAGCGAATACGGCACACATAGCAGTGTTTATGAATATCCTGTGTTGGAAATAATATTAAAAAAAAAAAACTCTCACATCAGCATATGAGAAAAACTTACCAAGTATTTTAGCATGCGAAGAGAGAAACCCTTAGTATTGGACAAATGATCCACGAGGCGTCCAGGAGTTGCCACCTAAAATGAAGCCCCAAAGCAAAATGACAACAAAAAATAAACAACCAACTGAAAGTCAACCAAAATAAACTAGCAAAGCAAATTCAATGATGGTAACTAATTTTTTTTTTTTTTTTTTCGTATTTTGTTGAAGGTTCAAAGGTAAACACATCATGTTGTAACAGTCTAACTTCAGCCTTGAGTTGAGTAGCTTCAGATGGTAAATCTTGAATTGTAACTTCCTTCTGTTTTTGCTTATCAGGACGAGATAAAATTTCTGTAAGGTTGTAAGAAGCTAGGTCTGGTTTGATAGGTTCTTAGATGAACAAATTTGTAAGATCATTCATATTTTTCATTAGGATCTTGTATATTATCTATCATGTTAAGTAGTGCTTGTTTTTTGTCCCTTGTTAAGACATTGATGCTTTCCATTTAATATATTTGTGCTTCAAGTAATTATTCAAATGGATTTTTTTGGTATTTGGTTGAAGATTTAAAAATAAAAACATCATGTTCTAACTGTCTAACTTCAGCCTTGAGTTGAGCAACTTTGAATTGTAAATCTCGAATTGTAACTTCCTTCTGTTTTTTGCTTATCAAAATGAGAGAAAATTTCTTTAAGGTTGTAAGAAGCTAGGTCTGGTTTGACAGGTTCTTAGATAAACAAATTTTTGAGTTTCACTAAATGTTCATACTTTTCAGTAGGATCTTTTATATAATATCATGTTAAGTAGTGCTTGTTTTTCATCCCTTGTTAAGACATTGATGCTTTCCAAGTAATATACTTGTGCTTCAAAAAACTGTTCAAAAGAATTTTATACATGATCTATCTCTTGATTGGATGATTCAGAAGAATCACTATTTGAAAGAATGTCTTCTTCTTGGATTTCATTAAGTTCTATTCCAAAATCAGAACATTCACAACAGTCAATATCTTGTAGACAATTGATTAATAATTCTTCTGTTTCTTTCAGAATTTATTTAGTCTTTAGTCTTTAGTCTTTAGTTTATTTTTTTCTTAACTTTGCAATGAGTCTTATAATGGCCTTTCTGTCCACATTTGTAACAAGTTAAGGAGTTTTTGAAGATTTAGTATATTTCCGCTTATATTATTTAGAATTTTGTTTAGAATAGTTTTGTTTTGGAGTTGAAGATTTAATGGGTAGATAACCAAATTGTTTACGGAAGGATCCTAACAAGGATAAAGGTAAGAGATTGGCAGGTTGGAAGAAGCAATATTTGTCTAAGGGGGGTAAAGAGCACTTTATCAAGCCTACCCACATATTTTTTATCCATGTTCCAGATTCCATGCTCCATTGCTGATAAGATTAAAAAAATTCAAAGGGACTTCCTTTGGGGCGGAAGAGGAGATGTGTTTAAGTATCACCTTGTCAGATGGGAGCAAGTTTGCAAGCCTATGAAGTTAGGGGGTCTTGGTATTAGAAGACTGGTTCCTTTTAATCAAGCTCTCTTGGGCAAATGGTTGCGGAGATTTGGGAGGGAAAGACATCGTCCCTGGCGAAGGTTAGTCTCATGCCGGTTTGGCGAAGAGATTGGTGGCTGGTCTAGTCCGATTACCCTTGGGGGAGGAGTTGGCATGTGGAAATCCATTCGGAAGGGACGGAACATCTTCTCTCCACATATTAGATTCAAAGTTCGTGATGACAGATGTGTTCGTTTTTGGGAAGATCTTTGGTGTGGTGATCATCCATTATCTCGTACATTTCCTAGGCTTTATAGTATTGCAGTTGATAGGCATGCCTACGTAGCTGACTGTTATCAACTTGATAGTAGTGGGATTATGTGCAATGTGCACTTTCGACGTTCCTTTCAGAATTAGGAATTGAATGAGGTTTGTGTCTTCTTGGATCAGTTGTATCGACAGGTAGGAGTAGGCAGAGAAAGTGACGATCTGATATGAATTCCCTCTTCCCATGGTCGCTTTGAAGTGCGATCTTTATTCCTATGTTTATCTAATTTTGATCGCCTTGACTTTCCGTGGAAGACCATTTGGCGCTCTATGGCTCCAACACGGGTGGCATTTTTTGTATGGACCGCTGTTTGGGGTAAGATTCTAACGATTTATAATTTGAGGAAAAGGGGAAATTGTTTTGTCAATTGGTGTTGCCTATGCAAGCAAGATAGTGAGTCAATTGATCATATTCTCATGCATTGCCCCGTGGCGCACTACTGTTGGAACCTTATTCTTAGGTTGTTTGGCATGCGAATGCCACATTCTTCTAAGGAGTTGATTCATGCTTGGAGAGGATGTCGTGTGCGGAGAGATGTACGTGATTACTGGAGAGTCATTCCACATTGCGTTTGGTGGTGCATCTGGAAGGAGAGAAATAACATAATGTTCGAAGGGAAGGAGTCGTCTACGGCGACGCTGAAACTTTTTATTATTCGCTCTCTTTTTAATTATGTCAAGAGGAGTTCTTGCTCCTCT
>JAOTQH010000053.1:3557304-3567962 GCA_025631255.1 Cornus kousa
CTAGATAATATGCATTCTTATTTGCTTTCAGTGTTCTACCTTCTGGACTGAGCTGTCTTCAACGGAATTTCCCTTGCAATCGAGGATCTCCAATCTGTAAGTGCAATATGAGAGCTTTCTCTTAGTTTTGTGTGAGACCAGAACATAATCAAATATAGGAAGGCATCGTGAGGCCAAAAGGAAATGATCTATATGAGGGTTATTGATCCTTTGAGGAGTAGTATCAATAATCATAAAAAATTTACTGATCATAAGATAGAATAAATTAGGACTCAAAACAATAATTAGGGGCCTTATTGTGAATTAGTAATAGTGGGCCAGGCCAGAACCTATCCTATCTTATCTTCGTTTTTGGAAAACCAACTTTATGTTTATTTAGGTTGCGTTAGGTTCTAATAAAACTGATATTTTCGTCGCTGCTTAAAAATAAAAATACACTAAAATAATCCAAACATTTTTTTTAACTAAAAAAATTATTCTGTTTTTGTAAATTCATTTTTTTTTTTTCCCTTTAGGATATCACAACTACAACCTTTAGCAGGGTTATATAAAAAGAAGTCTTTACAAAATATAAGTCCACTAAAACCAGCCAGCTACTCATACTGGTTTTTATGGTTCCCAACAGACCTTTATCTAGTACAGAGTGTGATTTAAGAAGAAAGGAACATTAGGAAGTCCACATGGATCATGCTTCAGACCTCGTGTAATTGAGTTTAGTTTTCAATAGAGGCGTATTGTATTCTTATTTTTGGTTAGTTTGCTGCTTAAATAATTCTGTCATGTTTTCTTATATCTTGGGAGTCGGGGGTTGTCATAAGAATATCTTTGATTTTATTTGCTATCATTTTAACACAAAAAACACCACTAGCACGTCTCTATTTCGTTTACACCCCCTTCAATTCTACTAATTATTTCCCATCTAGTTCATCATCCTTTTATATTTTTTGTCTAAAATATTGAAGATGGTTACTTGACTTACCCTTTGGTTTTGAAGTGTGATCATTGTATTATCAATATCTGACTCTCTAATACCAATGGCCATTAGCCCAAATGGTATGATCTCTCCTCCCCAAAGGGAAGGGTTGAGTGTTCAAGCCTTGCTAGGGGCAATAATGTGGACGTGCATGCGTTTGCTTGAACTTTCGGAAAAAAAAATAAAATAAAAATCTGACTCTCTGCTAAATTTACATTCCATGTATTCAATTTTAGTCCTACTAACTTTTAAACCTTTTATTTTAATTCATTTCTCCACATTTCTAATTTTGTGACCAAATTTTATTTAGAAGGATCTAATAGCACTATGTCATTAGCAAACATCATGCACCATGGAATGTCCCATTGTAAGTCTATTTTGAGAGTCAAGGGTATGCTTGTAATTTTTTAATTTGCTGGACTGGGCTCTATTAATGGATTATTGGTCTAATTTTCAGTCAAATTGTGTTATTATATTGCTATTAGTATCTTTTTGTTCAGCCTATAAGAACTATGATTTTTTAGGTATAGAGTAATCTTAATAGTCAAAATATCAAAGTTTTTGACTGTAGGAGAACTATGCAAACCTATAAATACTGTGGAATTAGTTGAGTTAGGAGAATGAGATTGTGATATCTGTGATGCAACCTATACTTGGGAGATAAAAAATCCATGTACTTTTATGTGAGTTTTCTAGATTCTTTTTCGTCTTCTCCTTCTGTTTATTTACTGTTCATGGTTTTTAGTTCATAGTCCAGAACAACTCCTATTTTATCTCGTTCTCCACAAGTGGTGTATAAGCGGACTTATCCATAAAAATAGAAATGATTTTTTTTTTGAAAAGTTAGAAGTGGCACTAATTGAAGGTAAATGGAGGTAAAATCATCTAAGAATGTTTTTCCATGTGCATTTAGTAGACCTTCTAACGTTCTGGTATGAAGCAAATCTTTTTATTTAAGTTGAAAACGTTAAAAGAGGACAAGAGGAAGGCTAAAAGGAACATATGCTGAAGCTGTGAGGAAGGATATGAGTGCATTGGATTTAAGTATTTAACTAGAGACATGGCATAACGAAGAGCCCATCGAAGACAACGGATTCATGTAGGCAACCCCTAGTAGTTCGAATTAAGATTTGTGTAGTTGATTTTTATGAGAATGATTGTTATATCCTTGAGTTTCCATCTTCTTTTTAAAATTTTGTGAAATGTTGTTATTTTCATATAATCTAAGCTTCTTCATGATACCATATTGATGGTAGTCCACAGATCTGTTCATGTCCAAGCGAGTGAGCTACTGTTGCTCGTGTCTTTCTTTACTTATTGTTTTTGGTTAGCCACTGCTGGCCATAATGCTTGATCCATGTATTTTTTGATCAATTGTTTGAGGCCTATGAGGGCATAAACATTTAAATGGGGTAACTTGTTTGGAACCCAATTTTTATTGTGCTCTGATACAGCACGATTACCCTTAAGATGTTAAGCCTATGTAAGAAACATTTTGTTTCTTTTTAATTCCTTATGAATCCCTTTCCCAATTAACGCCCAAGAGAATCACCTATGAGGTGAGGTAATTGTCATGTATGTGATCAATTCTTTCACATGAATACATTATAGGAGAAAAAAATGTGGACAATATTTGTACTTGTCAGATGTGGTTAGGATTCCTTCTTTGTGGTGAATTCATGTCATCAATTTGAGGGGAAATGTTGGAATATGCTAACTATTGCAGAAAAATTCTTGAGATATTAAATTAAATCAATTTAAATGAGAGGTGCACGAGGCTACTTTGGAAATTAGAGCTAGAAGGGAGCAATTCATATTTCTAATAACGAGTTAGTATACACTATTTTCAGAATCTGGATTACACAATTATGTATAATATACAAAAGTGAATTGAATTCTTCCTTCTAAAAATGAACAGTTCCTAAACTGAAAGTAGTATAATGCATATAACATATCCAGATGTAGGTGATTTCAATGTCTGTAAGTTGAAGCACTTGAGTTAAGCTTCATCTAACAACTTCCTCTTTCTAATTTGTTTACAGATTCAGATTTTGCAATTAAATGTGGTGGTCAACAGATCACTGCTTCTAATCAAGTTGTGTATGAGAGGGATAATGCGACTCTTGGTCCGGCCACATATAACGTGATTGGCACGAACAGGTGGGCAGTAAGTAATGTTGGACGCTTCGCCGATCAAAGCAACCCTCTGTATACAAGTTCCACATCATCCCAATTCACAAATACACTGAATTCCGAGCTGTTTCAGACAGCTCGGATCTCTGCTGGATCACTAAGGTATTACGGTTTGGGGCTAGAGAATGGTAATTATACTGTGATCCTCCAGTTTGCAGAGATGGCTATCTTGGGTTCTGCCAGTTGGAAGGGTGTTGGGAGACGTGTTTTTGATATATATATTCAGGTTTGTACTGAGTTATATAATTGCGTTACAAACTGTGATTTCTGTTATCTGGAGTAATGAAGCTTTTACTACTCTGTTGATATTTACTACCCCTGCAGTATATTACGATTGATAATGTATGTCTATACTAGGGAACATTATAATGAGTTTCTCCAGATTTCAACAACAATAAAATTTTGTATTCACTGGCAATTCATGAATGACTATAGTATCACGAGTTAAAATGCCATGGGATATCAACTATCATGATCATTTCAATTGTGATTCTTGGAAGAGTGGATGATGCACAAGCCTTTTAGACTTGAACCTACACTCTCACACACAAAAACCTCTGAAAGGTTAAGATAAATAAATAAAACACTTGTACATTTACAGTTGCACTAAGCAATTTCACTTTTCAAATGCCACAAATACTTAAATTTTAATATCCAACTTTTTGACAGATAAGATTAAAGTATTATCTTATACTTATAATTGATGACATAAGCTTATTTTCCTAACATCTATTGCCTCTTCCGAATAACTTTTTGCACTTTTTACAATTATGCCAACTGCCTCCATGATTTCTTCACACAATGATCTATCAAATTTTTAAACCATTTAATGCTCAGATCAACTACTTTCTGAATACGTAGTATGTTTTTGCTTCTGTTAAAAGTGTAATGAATGAAAATATGATGTGAATTTCTTCTGATTCGTTGTCAAATTCTTTTTCCTCCTCCTCCTTCTCCTTCTTATAAAAAACTTGGTTTTAAGTCCTTTGCTTGTTCATTATAGGGGAATTTGGTTGAGAAAAATTTTGACATACGAAAAGAGGCAGGTGGCATTTCTTTACAAGCTGTTGTGAGGAATTTTACGGCTCATGTATCAGAGAACTACCTTGATATCCATCTCTTTTGGGCTGGAAAAGGGACTTGCTGTGTACCTACTCAAGGTACATATGGTCCGTCCATTTCAGCAATCAGCGCCACCCCAGGTGATACGATTTAAACAAAAATTGATACAGTTAATGAGTTTGGATTTAAGTTTTTAATAAATAGATGCCAAATTATTGACAACCAAGCTTTTTTACAGACTTCAATCCCACTGTTAGCAATAACCCTCCAACCACTGGTGGCAAGAAAGAGAACAGGACTGGTTTGATTGTAGGGATCGTTGTGGCTGTTGGAGTTGTGAGCTTTCTGTCTGTATTTGTGGTGTACTATTTCGTTCAAAGAAGAAAACAGCCAAGCAGCAACGAAGATGAAGGTAAAAAGGAAAAAGAACTACGCTGAATAAATTATTGAAATGTTGATTGCCTATGTTTGGTTATAATCTTTTACCAGAAATGAGTTTTGGATGCCATATTGAAACATGCTAAAAATGGGTGCATTTATGTGCATTGACCACAAATTGGGCTTTCACAATATGATGTGTGTTTCCTAATCCAAAAACACAGAAGGTATTATTTGAAAATCTTGCCATAACCCAAAACTTCTCCCCACCCCACTCCAAAAAATATATATGTGATAATAATAATGATAAATAAATAAGAGGAACCTTAATCCTCTGATTCTTTGAAGAAATGAGGGAAAACAAGATAAATTCTTTTCAAGGGTAGCCACTTTTGCCATTTTCCTTTTGCTTCCCCCATTCTTTCTTAGAACAAATCGAGTCCTGAAAGCAGTAAGAAACATGAATCCCCCAATTAGGGTTATTGACAACTTCCAGATATGCTTGCCACCAGTTTCCTGTCTTCAATCAAACACCTTTGGATGGAAACCTCAATGAATGCTTTATAAGATTACTTTGTAATTTATAGGATTTTAGTCATTCAAACATGCTACAAAAATTTAGGATAATGAGTCATGTGGAAAATTCCTACTCATTGTATTATGTGTCTAAGTCTTAAGTTGTCAATCGCAAGAAGATGATGAAGACGGAGATCAGCGAAGAACAAGCCAAAAATCTGTCAAGCTCAATCACATATCTAGATTAAGGTAATTTGATATCATAGAGATCAATTATGACCTAGGTATGATCTTTAGAAGGCTCAATAATTATGTTATAATCTTTTTTATCGGGTTTTGATAAAACTATTTTAAAATGAGTCTCCAAACAGAACTTTTTACAAAACAGTAAACTCGATCAATGGTGATTGATCAAAATTTTGTAGGAAAAATTTAATTAAAATCCAGTAAGCTTGATCTATCGAAGCAGTGACAGTGGTGCTCGATCGAAGTGTTGGTCCATCCAATCTTGCAAAACCTGTTTTCAGAAACTCTCTCAATCAGCTCTAAAAATGGGGTTATAGTCACTCTAGGGTATCTCTCACACTGCTTTCAACTCTTTACATATTATTGAGACATTTTATATTTTTAGAAAAAGAGAAATCTTTGAGAATCAGTTTAGGATTCTTTATAATTACCATACTAATGTAATTGAGGGAATCAAAGCAAGTAGCAGAATTAAAACTATTTGACACAGCATAAACTGGGTGGTTCATAAAGAACAAGTTGAACAAATGTCACTAGTTGTGGAGATCAAAAGTCCAAAGAGTAGCAGATCGCTTGAGGAATGGATTCGTAATTGTATCAGCTACCGGAAGGATCAAGGACATCTTGCGCAAGTTTGAGTCAGGAAGGAATAGGTGATTCTAGAGTTTGGAATCTGGTAACTTAGTTGTTAACCTCTTTCTCATAGTAAATTTTGATCTTTCTAGACTACACCCATGTGATTTTTTCCTTTCTAGGATTTTTCACATTAAAAACAATTTATTTGCTTTATATTATTTATTGCTTTGTGTTTATGTGATTGTTATTGAGGCAGGAATCAAACTAATTAACTGCACTTTAAGAATTAATAGTAATTCAAAAATTTATTTAGTTGCAAGTTAATATCCATCTAGATCTAATTAGTCGTGAGTACTGTGACTTATTACAGCTTTCGGTAACAGTCCTCATATTCTTAGTACAGTCTTTTCAATCACTATCTTATCTTATCACGAAAAAAAATGATTGTGATTATGCATTATAGGCTTACTAGTTAATATGTGATGACTGATCTGTGTTTTTCTTGAATTTTCAGAGCTTCTAGGGATGGATGCTAGACCATACACTTTCAGTTATGCTGAACTAAGGGCTGCAACAGAAGATTTTATTCCTGATAATAAGCTTGGAGAGGGAGGATTTGGACCAGTTTATATGGTAAGTCATTCATCCTTATTTATTTTAAATTATTTAATTTATTTTTTATTTTTAAGGAAAATTAAGTGGTGGAGCACTTCACTGTGCCCACTAAGTCAATCATCTGACTTCAAATTTATTTTTCTGTTAAGATTTGCTGAACTTCTTAGTTATGAATGTCCCCAGCACCTTTTCTTTTTAGCCATCACATTCCGTGTTATATCATTAGAGAGGGGCAGGTTAATGCAACTTCTGGGGAATAAAAATATTGGAAATGCTTAGCATCTGCTGATGAAGCAAATACTGTACAGATAATCATATTTATGTTGTCATGTGCCTTTTTCCATTCCATATTTGTAGATGTAGAACAAGATTTAAAAGCTATGGTAGTGGTTATACAATTTATTTCAAGTTTTTTAAATGTAATTTTTGTACTCAATAGGGAACGCTCAATGATGGGAGACTGGTTGCTGTGAAACAACTATCTGTATCATCGCACCAAGGAAAAAGTCAGTTTATAACAGAGATTGCTACAATATCTGCCGTACAACACCGTAATCTTGTAAAATTGTATGGATGCTGCATTGAGGGAGATAAAAGACTTCTTGTCTATGAGTATCTTGAAAACAGGAGTCTTGATCAAGCATTATTTGGTAAAAATGATTGAATTCTTACAGATTTATATTATTTTTATTATTATTAAATATGGAGATACAAATAAAAATTTATGAAACAGGAAAGAGAAGTCTGAATCTCGATTGGCCAACTCGTTTTGATATTTGCTTGGGAGTAGCAGGGGGTCTAGCTTATCTTCATGAGGAATCACGGGTTCGAATAGTTCATAGGGATGTGAAGGCCAGTAATATTCTGCTTGACTCTGATCTCAATCCCAAAATTTCAGATTTTGGTTTGGCCAAACTTTATGATGACAAAATGACACACATTAGCACCCGTGTTGCTGGAACAATGTGAGATCTTCATCTGTCAATCTCCATACTATTCATTCATAATTTTTCTAGTTAATGATTTCTGTATTTTGTTCATACTCGAAGTAATAACTAATTAGTGGTGACTTTTTCTTGGTTACCGATGTAGTGGATATCTTGCACCGGAATATGCTATGCGTGGGCACCTTACAGAAAAGGCTGATGTGTTTGGCTTTGGCGTTGTAGCTCTAGAAATTGTTAGCGGAAGGACAAATTCTGACTCAAGCTTGGAAGAAGAAAAGATATATCTACTTGAATGGGTATGATTCTGACTTCTTTTGTACTCCTTACACGTTGCCAATGGCTCTAGAATCTAGCCGTTGGTACATCTGATATTTATCATGGCTAAACCACACCTTTGTATAGCTCACTTTTGAACAAAAAAATAAAGGAGGATTGTTGAAACTTGGAAAAGGGGGTTTTTGAAAATCACATGGAAAAATCATCACACTGTGTTTAAATATATTGTTGTTAAAGGTCTCGGATATATATTAGCATAAACACATTGTTGGATTCTTAAAAAGTAAAAAGGTAAATATGAAAACCAAGATTATGATATTATTACAGATTGGTTCCCCTTATATGTTAAATGTTCTCAAAAGTAAGAAAAAGTACTTCCAAAATCCTATTTGGACAGGATGTAGGTTTCTGAAGTCCATTTGTTTGCCATGAAAGTTTTACGGAAAGGAAAAATCTATAATCTTGAAACTCAGTTTGTTCTAATTTTGGACGGGGATAACAAGATGTTTATTAGACTGAATCTAGTGCAACTATATTGCTTACTTGGTATCTTTTAGAAAACAAAGCCCGAATAAAGACAAGGTTCAAAATACTTTTAAATTTCTTTTCTTGAGTTCTTACCAACCAAAGGAGTAGAAAAGAAAATAAAGGATAGTGTGAAGTGGGTTTGGGTTGTCTTAAATGGAGAGAAAAGAAAGGATTAGGAGAGATTTTGAGGGATAGCTATCCCTCCAAATCCCTCATATGATATCCTCCCAAAAAAAATGGAAGGATTTGGGCAGAGGATAGTGGTTAAGTAATACTTTCATAATTCCAAAACTACCCTTAACAAATAAAAGAAGAAACTTGTTATATGACACTTGAGTCCCATCTTATATAAGGGTATGATAGTAATTTGGTTGTTATCTTTTCTTTTCTTTTCCCTTCTCTACTTTTTCCAAACTAGAATATTATTATTTCATTTATTTTCCTTATTAATTCACCCAAATATGAATAAAGATTATTGCAATTTGTACTTTTCTTTTCTCTCATAACTAATGTTATGCTTTCTTTTATTTTCTCTCATTTTTAAATATTTTATTTTTTTTCATATTATTATTATTGTTATTATTATTATATGAATACATGAGGAAAAAAAGAACACAAAGTAGAAATTCAAGTGCTATGACATGAAAACAAAATGAATTGCCCTGTTCTTCTATTGTTTTCTCTTGTAACTACATTGTATTGCTCTTTCCTTTATATCTTTGTTTCATTTTAATAAAATCTAACTTAACCAATAAATAAATAAATAAACAAAAATAATAATAATAAACAAAAAATACATTGAAACCTACTATTATCAAAATGATTGTGAAGTTTAGCACAATTCATTATTCTTGAACATTTCCTTCCACCTTGAAGTCTTTTGACTGAATTAAACATTTCCTTCTTCTAGACCTGGCACCTACATGAGAAGAACCGTGAAACTGAGCTGGTGGATCCAAAGTTATCTAAATTTAGCGAGGAAGAAGTAAAAAGGGTGATTGGTATAGCTCTTTTGTGCACTCAAACATCACCGGTGTTGCGCCCATCCATGTCACGTGTAATGGCAATGCTTTCTGGAGATACGGAAGTGACCCCTGTAACTACACGGCCCGGATACCTGACTGACTGGAATTTTAATGATACAACCAGTTTTATGAGCAGCGATACTTCTTCTTCGATTACTGTGAAGGATAATACCTCATCAGGCATGAGCATGATGGCTTCTGCAGACTGCTCGCCAACGACTACACCCATGCTTCCAGAAGTCATCACAGAGTGATGTAGAATTGTCTGTTTCTCTGTTAAAAAGGAAAAAGAAGAAGAAGAAAATAACAGAGAGATATATATATATATATATATATATGTATATATGTATGTATGTATGTATGTACAGAGAAGGTTGAAGTTTTGCTTTGGATTTTGATCAATGTTAGTATGAAATGAGTTATTTAAATGACAATGATAGCTGTTTGGTAATTCTCATTATGCTGCCATTGAATTAAATTGTTCTATCATATTCCAAAATGTAGTGTGAATCCAATCTGCCAGCCCTTATATTTTGTTTCAGAAACTTGGGGTAGCCGGTTTTTATTATTATTATTATTATTATTATTTTATATTAGAAAATAGTTCGAAAATATTTGATTGACATCTCTACAAAAATATCTGAAAAAATTATTAGATTTTCTGAAAAAAAAACATAAATATTTTTTGAAACCCCTTTTTCATGAATGATTGTTAAGTCTGATAGTGTAAAAATAGACCCCATAATACCTTGAAATGATGACGAAGTTACAGCAGCAATAGTATCAACATTGCTACAAACTTTATTGAATTTTCTTTTCCTAATATTTTAGTGATTTTTTTTTTCGATAAATGATGTTGAGATCAATAAAGACATGGTATTTAATAACTTTTGTAACTTTGAACATTTGTTACACTTCAATGTAATATCTAGTTTTTTATTTTTCATATTCTAAATTTCCCACCAAAAATAATATCCAGATTTGTTTGATAACTGTTTGCATGTGTATAATATAAGAATAATATTGTGGAGGGAAAAAATCCCCCAATGAGAATCATACACGTCATCACCAAATCAAAATATCCATCACAAGATGTCAGAGGCTCACCCTGCTCAAGGCCCAGCCCAAGATCATCACCAGCCCAAACTCAGATTTGATGAACCAAGCGCAAAGTTAACTGATCTCTGGTATCTCATAGGCCCGATCAAAGAGATCCAGCCCATTAATCAAGTTGTATGGGCTTAGTAACGTACAACCCATATCCATCGAAAGGAGACCAATCCTATTAGATGAAGGATACAACAAAGATAGAAACTAGTGTAC
>JAOTQH010000053.1:3571069-3587201 GCA_025631255.1 Cornus kousa
ATATTAGTCTTTATTGAATTTTGAAATTTTTTTTGGGTAAAATGAATTGCAAAAAAAATGAAGATTTTTTTTTTTTTTTTTCAAGTTTTTATTAAAAAAAATTATAAATATTTTAAAAATTCAGTAGTGGCGCTTTTAAAATTATAAAAATTTGCGCAAAAAAATAAAAATCAGTGGCGGCAATTGAACCGCAATTCCCAACTGGCTCCGCTACTGTTCACATACTTCCCTCTCTCTCCGCCCCATCTCTCTCTCTCCATAATCCATCTCACTTTTAATCTAAACCCAAACCAATTCTTCAAAAGTTCTACAAATGTTTACCAACAGGAACTGAAAATGAAGAAAACCCTAAACCTGTGATTTGAGGATTAGATTGGAAGATGGGCGAAGAAGTGAAAATGACTGAATCTGCCGGAGACGAAGCGGAGTGTCGGAGTGGGAGGTGGGTTTGCGGAGTGCCGACGATCTGACTCCTCTTTTTCACAAACTGATCTCGTCCGGCTCGGTGTTCAGCATATCTCCGGAGTCCTCCCGGAGCATGTTCGGCGTGAATCAGGCATCCATCTGGTCTTTGGGTACAGTCTCTGACACTGTCTTCATGATTTCATCTACCAAATTTAATATCAACTCTTTCATTTGTAGTATTAGTTGGAAGGAAAAAAATAAAAACAAAAAATGAAAATTACCCTTTTACTTTTACAGATTTCTGGCAAATGCATGCATATGAAACTCAAAAGAAAGGAAGATGAAATAACATAAATCTTGTTTTTTATTATCGACTCTTAAAAAGCAAAAATAAATGCAGTTCAGAGGGCCTTTAGTAACTTTTTATTTTCTGTTTTTGCAGTCTGACAATGAAAAGCCAAAATGATGTTCATAATAATAGTATTTAATAATACACATTTGTTAGAGATGTACATAACATTTTTTAATTTTGTTTTAATTTTTTTTCTTTAGTAGCAAAAAGTCTTTATGCAATTTAATTATTTTGTAAATATTAAAAATACCGAATACAAGATAATAAAATATAATATTTAATTTAAAATGACAAATTCTAATAATTCGTACAAAAACACTATCACCCTGCATCATTTATACATTTGTTATATAATATATAATGTATTTGACATATAGTATATTATGATAAATAAAAATATTAAATAATATAATATAGATACTTTATATAATAATATATTATATATGTTGCATAATAATTTAATAATATTGAATAAAATAAATAATAAATATATTAAATGATAAATATATTGTATATTATTATATAAAGTATATGTTGCATAATAATTAAATAATATTGTATAAAATAAATAATTTATACTAATATTAGTACTCTTTCTGTCCTAATTTAAGTGTCACTTATGGGGAGTAGTAATTTTTAAGGAGACATATGGGACATGCATTGTTTGCATGAAAAACTATTAACTTGTCCTTTGAAGTTTTGAATATTTAAGTTTGAAATTTTAAAAGACATATATGGAAAAATGTTAAATATATTGTTTAAAAAATGAAAGTGGACTATTATTTTGGGACAGACAAAAAAGGAAAGAATGACATTTATTTTGGGACGGATGGAGTATAATATAATTATATTTTAAAAATATAACCTTTATTAATTAATATATAGCATGAGTATATAGCATGCATAACATACATTTAATAAACAATGTATATGTAATAATAATAATAATAATAGTTAAAACATTTTTGTTCAACAATGTCGAAAATATAAGAAACATATTTTTTTTTGTTTCATGCTTTTTTAACAAAAATAAAAAATGTTTTTGTTATAGAAAAACAAAAACATATTATTAAACATGATTTTTGTTTTTGTTTTTCCTTTTTAATTGTTGAAAACAGAAAACGTTTTCTTATTACTAAACGCGACCTTATTAATATGTTTTTGTTTTTTTTAAGTAAATATTCTTTTTAAAAATTTTGTGAATAAAAAAGAAAACATCATTTTTTATGTTTTGGTAGTAGACGTTTTAGGTACTAATGCTACGGAGTACTTATTATTTGTAATATTTTATTATAAATATTAATAGTAATAAATATATTATATTAGCTCACGTAACTTCATTGAAGTGTGCTTGAAGAAAAATTGCCAACAATCTTGTAACGAAAACGGGCGTATCTCTCGTTTTAAATTGGAATTTAGCATGGTCAGAGAGGGGTTGGAAAGCTAACGAAAAATCTACGTTGTCACCAAAAAAGAGTGTTTTTTGCAGCAAGCAGATTGATACTAGTTTTCGTTTGAAGATGTTGTTCTTGTTTGAGGGTTTTGGACCGAAGCGCATAAAGATTAATTTTGGTTATGGGTCTTCGAATCTCAAACCAGGTACGAATTTTTAATACCATAACGTATAAACATGAATCTACTACAATTAATAGGAAACGATTTTTTAAAACCTTTTGCGTAGACCCGCTTTCTAACAAATGGTATCAAAGCCTTCATGGATGAACCTTCAAACCGAGTCATTTTTTGTAAATGATTTCTTTGGACAAAAATATTTATGATTTACAAATAATTTTAAAGGCCGATTTTTTAAAACCTTTTGCGTAGGTCAGGTTTGATTTACAAATAAGTTTACACGAGCAATGATAGTAGGGTTTGCATTCTTTGAATTCAAAGGAAGTACCATTTTTTAAAAAAAATTAAATAAAAATTAAAATAAAATAAAACTGAAGGTGAGCTTGGTTTGGCAAACATTGAAACCTTCAACAGAGCTAGCATTATCACCCTGTATTCACACACATATGGGCTCTAATGGATCAAAAGTTACAAAATGAATGATGATTGATGACAATCCAAAAATACCAAAAAGAAAAAGGCAAAAAAATAAATTAAAAAACCCATGGGCCTACAAAAAATGGGCCAGAAACACGCGCATCTTACTCGGCCTTTAATTCAGGACCGAGAACTTGTTTAGCTTTAACCTTGTGTAATAATACCACCATGTAATCGCAACTTGATTAATTAATGCATGAATAGAATTCTATGTGACAATGTATCTACAATCATAAATGGAATACGGATATTTCGAGTCGAGAGATAGATAAATAAACACGCCCCATTGCACTAATTGGAAGTATTTGTAGTGATTGAGGGTTCGAAGACCAAGAAGTGAGTTATTTATGCCAAACATTCGATCCCTCCGTCACCCCAAAATGAAAGGGACAATCTCATAATTTTTTATTTGTGAATGAGTTGTTAGGTGTCCCATTCTATTTTCCGATTGAGGCCAAGCTAAACCTATGTATTTGTGTTACCAAATCCAGATTAAATATTGTATTTGTATCCACAAAGTCACTCTAGTCTCCGTTTTTTTTGTCTCCATGTGTATATAAATGGTGGAAAAAGTGCCCTCCACAAACAGAGTGTTCGCTAGTAACATAGCTAATCTCCACACTTCTTAGGCAAAAAATTTCCAACAACTTTTCAAAGGGTACCAATTTCAATTAACATATTTGATGTTTCTCGAGTGTCAATATTACGAAAAAATCATAAACAAAAATTATACAAAAACTTAAACTGTTAAACAAGGCCTATGGTCTTGTGCCATGCTTAGAAATGGTTGAACCTCGATTGTATGGTCTTGGAATAGATAAGTGGGGAGTGTTAATTGCAGTGACGCTGGTGACTATTTTTTCACAGTTGCGCTTTTTATTGGTTACAATTTCTATAATTATACATTCATTTATGAGATATGTCTCTAAGAAAATTAAAAATATAATTTTTTAAGACAAAATTACCCTTTAACCTTTTTTTTTTTTTTTCCCTCTCTCTCCTTTTATTCTCCTCACTTAAATTTTATCCCTTATATCAATAACATTCTATATTGTAAAAAAAAAAAAAAAAAAATCTTTCTTTTTGGATTGTCAAAACAAATAATATTATGAGAATGGATTATTTTATTTCCTTTTTAAAATTATATTTTAACTATATATATATATATATATGAGCTATTTATGAATTCATGTTCAATTCCTATAATCAAAATTTATATAGTTTTTTATTTTCTATTTTATTTTTCTCTCCTCACTTAATTGATGTACAAGTATATATATAATATGTAATATGTATATATATATGTGTGTGTGTGTAAATAACTACCTTCATATACATTTAAGTTTTTTATTTCTATTTTTTTTTTTCCTCACTTAATCAGTGTACATGTGTGTGTGTGTATATATCACTTGTTATCATTATATAACAAGTATATATATATAGTTAAAATATAATTAAAAAAAAAAAGAAATATAATCATTCATTTCCATAATGTTATTTGTTTTGGCAATTAAAAAAGAAAGAAAATAATATATTCTCATATTTTTTATTTTGGTAATGATATAAGGAATAAAACTGATTAAAGGAGAAGAAAAGGAGAGAGGTAAGAAAAGGTTAAAGGATAATTGTCTTTAAATTTTATATTTTTAATTTCTATAAAGGTATAAGACATTTCATCATTCAACGTGTAATTATAAAAATTATGACCAACAGGAAGCGCAAATGTGAATGCAATTAGCACTCCTAGTGAATAAGTATATATATCAAATCAAAATGTAACACTAATGGGACCGTGACAGATTGTATTAATTATAATTAATGGAGACAACTACCCCTTTCAGGACATTTTAAGATTTGCAGATGATGTCTTTGTTGTGGTGAACATGTTTGGACCAACCCTGATTCATAATTGAACTCAATTATGGCACGGACCCATGCCATTTTTGACTGCTTCAAGCATCAATTAGAATCCAAGTGAAGGTAAAATATTATTTCTCATATCATTAGACTTATTAGTTACACCACTCGAAATAGTAATTATTTCCTTATGTCATAAGATGTGATCGAACCAATAAATTACTAAATTACTGCGTCAGAAAGTTTTCTTTTTTCAAAAAAAGAAAAGAAAAGAAAAAAACCTTATTTCATATCTAATTTAAGCCTACATATTGAACTTGGATGTCTTTTCTTCAGTCCTGAAATACTAAAGGATTGGTGTTTCAGTGATATCTTTTTTAACTTTTAAAGTGGATGTTTCTACTTCATATGAATCATATATTACATTTTCTAACATATAGCTAATTACTATTTTTGAACTGAAATGTGCCAAAAAAAATTGATAATTTTTTTTTTTTTTTTTTTAATTGGGATTCACACCCACTGCTTCCCCTGAGGTTCGAACTTCTGACCTCTCTTTGAGAAATGATACATTTAGTTGAAAAAATAATATCAGTTAACTTCTTGAATCCGACATCACTCGATAGTCTAATTAGTAAAATTGTAGAGCGCCTAACTTTTAAATGAATATATTCAAATCCACGTATGCTAACACTAATAATAATAGAAGATAAAACGCTCAATAGAGTGACAAAAATTATGACTTTTCAATGATAGTGGGGTCCGCATTCTCACTTACACAGCACTAACGACATTCTTCCAATTCAAACTATGTATCATTGTTTTAAAAAAATAAATATAAATTAAAGTAAAATAAAACTGAATGTGAGCTTTGGTTTGACAAACATTGAAACCTTCAACAGAGCTAGCATTATCACACACATATGGGCTCTAATGGATCAAAACTTGCCTAATGGATGATGAACATCCAAACCTACCAAAAGAAAAAGGCCCAAAAAAAAAAAAAAAACTATTGGGCATACCCCCATGGGCCTACATAAAATCTGTCGGAAGTCCAAAGGCAAGATGGAAACAGTATGTCCTAACAAAAGATAAATAAAGCAATGGCCCAGGCCCATCAAGACCAACATAATTCTGCCAAGGGGCATTTTCTACCATTGACAAAAAATAAAAAAAATAAAATAATAAAATAAAATAATAATAATAATAATAATAATTCGGAATCCAACAGACTCAATGATGATGCAGAGATCAAGGTTCTGGTCGGCGATGAGTCGGTAACACTTTGGAAAACCCTAGCATTTATTTCTTTCCATATATGATATACGAAGCTAGCTAGGCTTAGTTCAAATACAAGAAATTTTCTATAACTATTGTTTCCTACTGGATCTGGATGATTCCCAAATTAGGAAACTTTGCCATGAATTTTGGTTGACATGGAGTCCACATTTATATTGTAGTGCATTCCACTGAGGAATAGAGACATCTCTATAGGACAAAAATGTTCACGAGTCATGACTCTTTAAGACATGGGATGCAGGTATTAGGTTGTAATAGGAAATTTTCCCATCTTGAAGTTTGGCACTTATTTCCTTGATAGATGGAAAATAATTTGGAGTCGAAAGTCTGATAAATTTGACTGATTTATTTTTATGGATTGATATCATTAATGTTCATACGTTATGATGACACTAGCTTTACTCAAGTAAAATTAGTCGAATTTTCTATCATTGTTCTTTCTGGTATGTTTGTAAAGTATAAGTAATACTAGTGTATATTAATTGCCCGAGTAGTCAAGTAATTGCATTCCAATGAACCTATAAATTATTATTTATATAAATTTCTTTTAGCACGAGCATTATTCATTTTCAGTCAGCTTGATTAAGCATGGTTTTAGCTTTAAACTTGTGTAATATAGTACCATATATGTAATAGCAACTTGATTAAGTAATGCATGAATAAAACTGTATGTGCCAATGTATACTCAACCATAAATGGAATATAAATATTGTATTTGTGTTGCCAAATCCAGATTAAATATTGTATTTGTATCCACAAAGTCACTTTACTCTCCGTTTTTGATCTTCACGTGTGCATAAATGGTGGAAAAAAGTATCCTCCAAAAACACACTGTTCACTAGTGACATACCTAATCTCCACAGTTCTTGGGCAAAAAATTTCCAACTACTTCCCACAGGGTACCAATTTCAATTAACATATTTGATGTTTCTCGAGTGCCAATATTATGAAAAAAAATCGTAAACAAAAACTTAGATTGTTAAATAAGGTGTACGGTCTTGTGCCATGCTAGAAATTGTAGCACCTAGTTGATAATAGTGGTAGCAATTTCGAGTTTTTCAGCTTTTCATCTCCCATTATTCAATTCATTTAAATTAATTAATGAATGAGGGCATGACTTGGACTTGAATTGAGCTCATTTACTTAATGAACAAACTCCAATGGAGCCCATCCAACAATTTAAATCCAAATTGTTCACAAAATGTTCGACATTTTTACAACCTTAAGCAAAAGATAGGTTCCGTATATTACATTTTTTGGCGATCAATTGATTTTTCTTTATTTATTTATTTTTTTTCCGACACTTTAGTTAAGGGATTTATGAGTTTTGCTGAATTACAAAATTTTAGGCCAAAAGTTTGGCAAATTGGCAATTATGATTTATTTTATACTAATTATGTTACGAATTTAAACATTTTGAAGTTTTGCTAAACTTGTTTACTTGATAGATTCTAAAATTGGCCTGCAATTGACTTCATCCTACTTTGCAGTGGAGGATTGTGGCCTTCTTTGTTGCCATAGCATGGTGATAGCTAGGCTGCATTTATGGTCCCATAATAAATTCTTAACCTAACTTTGTATTTTAGGGCATTGCTCAGTAATCGATCGGTAAACGTCCAACTTTCGAGTGAGTGTGCCCATATTCAAATCCCTTTCTTCCCCACCTTGCGATGAAAAATATATATATGTTTACCTTAATCACAAGAAAGTCATGTCCTAGGGCAAGTAATTTATCATCATCATCATTATTATTTGATAAAATACGGCCGAGATCCAAGATTTTCTTCTTCCTTTTTTTCCTTCCCATATTCTTTTTTTCATCATGCAATTTTAAGTTTGTCATGGAACTACCAAAGTTTAGGTCAAAAGTTTGGCAAATTTTGTTATGAGGTTGCCTGATCTTGAAGTTTGGCAGAATTTGTTTCATCCATAGCTAATTTCTCCAACCAACAATGAATTTTCCATGTCAAATTAAAATTGCTCTACTCTGTGATTATTTCTAGGGTTTCTTCTGCATAGAAAGCTCATCTAATTTCAATAAAATTGTAGTACGTACTTAGACTGTTAAGTGTGAAAATACATATTTAGACATGATGACAATCTTTTTGATCAAATAATGCTAAAGATTTAAGTCAATACCTAGTTCTTGTGTTCATACTTAATAGACTCTTCTTGTGGTACAACTTTCAAGTTTCAACAAATTCAAACTGTGGTCACACCTGTTTTGAAGCAAATTTCAATTCAAATTTAATTAGCTGGACTAAATTGTCTGATATAAGATCCAAAAATATCTAAGAAGACTTCAATTTTGAAGGAAATTGATAGATTTGGAATATAATTTCACATCACAGAATAATATTGTTGATTTAAGGTACCATATTTTTTTACTTGTTTTGATGAGTATGGTCGTGTTTTGATTTTGATATGTCCATATTAGACATACAAATTTAGTTAGCCCAACTTCGACCATTATTATTAGGTTGGATAGCCCAAAAGCGAAGAACTTAGCCCATTTAGATTGTAAAATAATTCAACACAATGGGTACGTGTGAAATAAATAAATAATTGAAAGTGACTTTGTGTTTATTTTATAATTTTTTGGTTTCTATCAAAGTCATGAATTCTAATTCAAAAGTTCTAAAAATGTAGGGCTACAAAGAGTACATTTTGTGTACTTTCAGTTGTTATATATTGACCTTCATTTCTAACATACATATTTTATATATGATTGCATCTGAAGTCATCAGCTAGGATTGAAACTTAAAGGATTGATTTTTTTTCTTTCTTTCTTTCAAAAATTTGACATGAAAATTGATACAGTCCAATTACAATTTAATATGAGAATTTTTTTTTTTTTTGGGTCTTGACAATTAACTTTTACAGTGCGCTTTAGAATACTCAAATTCAAAAATAATCAAGTATGCATAATATGACTTGTAAATAAACGAAGAATAATTTAATATATTATGGTGAAAAAGCAGCATCCATCTTTGTGGACTTTTTTACTTCTCTAAAACGTATTTGTGGACTTGTTTAGGGCACATAAATTACATAATTTTAGGAAAATGTTACCCCATGGAGTTGACAATTGATGTTGCATTATATTAGCATAAGATAGTGGAGGACTGGTTTGTGCTATTACAGAGAATGTATGAACTTTTTAGAGAAAATTAAAATTGGCTTTAATATTCAATAAATTGAAAATACAAAATTATGAAATTATAAAGGGTATTTAAAAAAAAAAAAAAAATTATTATAAAGGGTAAAGAGTAGTTTGAGGAATTTAGAACTAGTATGGTAAAAAAATAAAAATAAAAATAAGGGAAAAGCAAAAGTCTAATTATTATTTTTCTTTTCTTTTCCAAGTAGAAAGCTCACGTTGTATGCTGCTCATGCCTTAAAGTTTGACTATATTTTTCACTAATTAAAAAAACTCCATGAGAGTGTATTTTCAGGGTGCTAATTTTTCTAATTATGAATTGTGACTAAGTGATCCTACTCACATTGGCCTTGTACCCAGGTGGTTTGGAAATTGCACTAGTCAACAAAAGTCCACACAAGAGTATTGTGCATGCATTCTATTTTTCAGGCAAAAATAAATAAAAATATAGTATTTTTTAAAAGGTTTAAAAATCTACTTGATGTCCAAAAAGAAGGGTTTTTCGTTCATTTCCATATTAAATTGGGACTCCTCTTTCCAAACCTTAGAATAAATTTTAATTTTTTTCTTAAATATTGTTAGTCATAATGGCCACTATAGACATAACGAGAATCACATAAATTTTCTGAAGTGTGAAAGAAATTTTATCCAATTACGTGACATTACCTACACATAACATAATTTTTTTTTTTTTTTATTATTATTATTTTTATACTAAAACTCTACTTATCCAACACAATATATAGTAAATTCTGTTCTACCTATAAATCAACCTGTTATTCTATTTGTTTACAAGCCTGAATCCTCTGTTCTGCTCTCTTTTACGCAGTGTACAAATTCGTTGAGCATACACCACAATATTTCAAAGGTAAAACACAATTAATGGATGACTAAAATTATAATGTTGCATGGTCAATTAATCGTATAGACGTAGCTGGGTGCCTGGGTGTGTGTTGAACATGAACCTTGGTGCAATTTAGATTTAATTGTGTTACATTATTAGTAAATTGACCTATATATATAAAATAGTAATTTGCATACTTAAAGTAATCGTACTTCCCTCTCTGTTTTAATATAATTGTAAAATGTAAGTCATAATTTACAAATAAACAACAACATTGGGACGAAAATGTGAATTAGGAGTGTGAAGAACGAGATTACAGCGCCTTGTAGAGCCGATAATTCAGACTGGTTGACATTGTGGTGCACTCTTTGTTTTTTTGTTAGATTTAAAACATTTTTCCAAAAAAATAATACTCCGTAATAATACAACCCAGTTAGTTTTCACTAACATTCTGCCACGTGGATACATAACTTCGTTTACATTGACCATAAAAATCCTTCACTTTTCTCTTGTTTGAACTTTGAAGTTGATGTCAAAAAAAAAAAAAACTTTCTTCAAGTTGAACTCTCTCTTCTCCCTCCTTTCTCTCTCCCTCTCTCTCTCTCGTCTCTCTCTTGCTGTCATTGATGACGCTTTCGTAGTTGGGAAGAGAGAGAAAATTACAGACTCTGAGTGTAGAGAATCTCTAATTCGATTCTTATATTATTCTCTAACGTTAGAGAAAACAGAGATATTCACAAATCAGTCCACTACAACACGTCTCATCTCTCTCTCTCTCTCTCTCTCTCTTTCAAATCAAGAAATCTGTATAATTTTTCAGAGAAATCTTGAATTTGGACTTGGGTTTTGAGAAAAAATGGATACGGATTACGGTACTATGAATCGACTAGTAAGTGCTTCTCTGTTACACGCTATTAGATTTATTGTATGGTACTTGTTTTATTGTATGATTTGTGGTTGGCTTTGTCCATTATTTCTTTTTCAGTTGTGAAGAGTAATTTGAATTCTTATTCATTTTAATCTTAGTCCTTACTCAGTTTCTCTATAAGAATTTTATTTTTTTGCAATTTTGAATTTTTATCTTCAATGCATGGTATTTTTATTATTTATTTAGTAACAAAGAATCAACCCACCCGACTAGCCACTTGTAATCTGTGTTTGTCTATATATATATATATATATATTGTTCTATATCTATTATTAAAAACCCTCATTGCATGTATACTTATTATTATTGCATATCTTCTCTTGTTATTACTCAATTTATTTCAGGGTACTTAATTAATTTTGATCATAAGCTTCTAATTTTTGACTTCTCTGTTGTATGATTTTTGTACTTTCTTCCCCTTTCACCAAGATATAAAATACTTGGGTGTTATTTTCTCTTACATCTTTAGCCATTGTTTTGTTTCTTATGGCTTGAAGAAGATGGAGGGAAAGGAGACTAATTTAATTGGTTCTTTAATTTTTTTATTTTTATATATTTTTAGCAACCCTTTGTTTGGTTGCACCTAAATGGATTTGTCGTATGCTTTGACTAATACATGTGTTTTTTACTGAAATATTCTTTGTATCCAATAGATAGACTATCTTTTACTTCGTTGTCTTCCAAGGCTATTTAAGGGGCTATCCCAGTACATGAGTCTTCCATCATTGTAGGGTCTGGGGAGGCTATTTGCATTACAAAAATTAGGCCTAAGTCGTTTTAGCAGTGTCCACCTCATTCAATCTCACAACAAACCAACCCGACAATTTGTTTTTGAAAACCACTGCACAGCTATAGAAAATCTGGCAAGCTATATGTGTTTTTCAAAAGTGTCACTCTAATTCTGAACTGCCCTTGTTTATGAGGTTCCAACAGCCCCTAGTTTAAGTGTCTAGTTTTTCTAGTCAATATCTCCTCTAATATGCTATTATCATTTTTGTTATTTTAACAAATTTAACCTTTTTCTCTATCCTTTTTTGCAGAAATTCTTCAAGAACACTTTGTGTCTGGCCTACCAGAGCTTTGGAATTGTTTATGGTGACCTGAGTACATCCACCATTTATGTCTACCACAGCACATTCACTGGAAGCTTGCGCCCTTACAAAGAAGACCACGAAATTCTTGGGGTACTTTCTCTGGTTTTCTGGAGTTTGACTTTGATTCCTCTATGCAAATACATTATACTTGTATTGGCAGCTGACGACAATGGTGAAGGTGCTCACAATGACTTAAATTATTAACAACCTTTTCTCAGTATGTGTAATAAGCTTTTGAAGAGAGTGTTGTTTTAATAGGTGGAACCTTTGCTTTGTATTCGCTTTTGTGCCGGCATTCAAAGGTGGGCCTTTTGAGCACTTCCCGTGCTGCAAATGAGTGTATGTCTTCTTACAATTCTGGAACTTCTACCAAGGAAACAAGAACCAGCTTACTTATAAAGGACTTCTTTGCAAAGCATCAGAGTTCCCGCATTGTGTTGCTGCTAGTTGTTCTGCTTGGGACTAGCATGGTTATCAGTGATGGAATCTTGACTCCTACAATGTCTGGTACAAAATCTAAATGAATCAAAGAGTTTTGCATTTATATTTTCCAAGAATAATTGAACAATAGTAGTTTTATACTCGGAAAACAATTGTTGACATCTTCTTTTTGTTTTGTTTCAGTCCTTTCTGCAGTCAATGGAATTAAAGTTAAGGTTCCAGAATTGCATGAAAGTAAGTTCCATTAGCAACTTCTATTTTAATTAGTGCTCCATTTGATTGCTTTCAAGACATGGGAATAGAGTCGGAACATAGAATCTTTATATGGTCAGGTTTAGAGAAACTATTGTAAGATCTCAAGATTTCCAATGGCAATTTAAACTTTAAAGAGAATGTGTAAGTGTAGGAATCACTCATATTCTTGTTGAAAAGTCAATACATTGTAATTTTAATTGGATATGCATATATAACTGAGAACTGAGGAGGATTCTTGATGGTTACCAATGCTTCACAGTGCTTATGGTTTAAGTACTCTTATATATTCTTATTCTGCCAGATTATACTGTGTTCATTGCCTGCGTTATCTTGGTGGGTCTTTTTGCTCTTCAGCACTATGGGACAGACAGAGTAGGCTTCCTTTTCGCTCCAATCGTGATAGCTTGGCTTGTATTCATTAGTGGTGTAGGCATTTACAACATAATACATTGGAATCCTCGTGTGGTCTGTGCTTTGTCACCATATTATGCGTACAATTTTTTCAAGAAAGCTGGAAAAGATGGATGGACTTCCCTTGGAGGTGTTGTTCTTTGTGTCACAGGTTCGTCACTAGGAAAAAGTTTCATAAATCTCACATATCATTTCAACAACCACCTCTTCTGGTGAGGCTCAAAATTAATCATTGTTCTATCAGGTGCAGAAGCAATGTTTGCCGATCTCGGTCATTTCTCCCCACTTTCTGTCAGGGTGATTTTCTTTTTCCTCCAATTTTCATGCTTTGGGAGAAAAAAAATCAGGAAAATGAAATTAGAAATCTTCAGAAGAGAGACTGTTTTAAATGGGCTCCTTTTTTAGGTTCCAACTTTTTTTTTTGATAAGTTTTTTAGGTTCCAACTTCCCTAGAAATTTATGATCATTATTATTTTCTGAACAATTTTAATCAAACAAAGATGTACATATTTTTTTATCCTTTTTATCTTTGTTCATTTCTACTTGCAATAGGTTTTATTCATATACTTCATTTGTATTTATTAATTTTTTCTTTCCCGCCTTCCACTGGCAGGTTGCATTTATAGGAGTTGTTTACCCTTGCTTAGTTTTGGCATACATGGGTGAAGCTGCTTATCTATCCAAGAACAAAATGGATCTCCAAAGTAGTTTCTACAAGGCCATCCCGGGTAAGTCCTACAATCTTAATGACAGAAGTTGTTCAGCTATACTTTTTGCGCTTACTGTCAATTGAAAACAAACTCAATGCTATGCAATTGTTTAGAATTTCATGTACTTATTATATATGATTTGTTAAAAGTTTCGGCACAATTTCTTGACTCTTTATTTCTTCTCTTGTTTCTCATTCCATCCAGAGAGTGTATTTTGGCCAGTATTCATTATCGCAACTCTTGCAACTGCAGTGGGAAGTCAGGCAATTATTTCAGCCACTTTCTCAATTATTAGTCAGTGCAGGGCACTGAGGTGCTTCCCGCGTGTGAAAATAGTACACACATCAAGCCAAATCCATGGACAGATTTATGTACCTGAGGTGAATTGGATTTTGATGGTATTGTGTCTTGCTGTTGTGATTGGATTTAGGGACACCCATCTGATTGGCAATGCATACGGTTTGTTTTCCTCACTCTTCTCTCTATCTGTGTGTGTGTGTCAAAGAGCTTCAACTTAGGTGCTTGATCTTATTTTCATTGTCTTTACAGGCCTTGCTGTGGTTATGGTGATGTTTGTCACGACTTGCTTGATGTTTCTTATTATTACTACAGTTTGGAAGCGAAATGTCCTTGCCGCAACAATGTTTGTACTAGTTTTTGGATCTGTGGAGCTGCTTTACTTCTCTGCTTGCCTTACCAAAGTACACAGAGGAGGCTGGCTTTCCATTCTCTTCTCTCTGGTAATAGTGTCCCTGATGTTGGCCTGGCAATATGGGACATCAATGAAACATGCCTTTGAGCTGCAGAACAAGGTACCCTTAGACAAGCTCCTTTGTCTTGGCCCAAGCCTCGGTATTAAAAGGGTTCCTGGTATCGGCCTAATTTACTCCAATCTGGCCTCTGGTGTCCCGCCAATGTTCACACATTTTGTAACAAACTTCCCTGCCTTCCATCGGATCCTCATCTTTGTAACCCTCGAGTCATTGATGGTCCCCAAAGTTCTTGATGCTGATCGTTTCGTTGTTGGGAGGATTGGCCCCCAAGAATTCTATCTGTTTTGGTGTATAGTAAGGTGCATATTGCTTAGACTTTTTGAATTCCTAACTAGGTTTTTTTTTTTTTTATTCACTCTTTCAGAGTATGTTATGATCATCAGGTACGGATACAAGGATGTGAGGGACAGCTACAATTTTGAAACCCAACTGATTGAAGAAGTTGCAGACTTTTTGCAAAGAGAGTTGCATGATGTAGAACTGGAAATTATTAGACAACCATCAGGACTTCTGACTAATGCGTCGCAAGAGGAGTCTGGTGCTGGCCGAAGAAGAAAAATGGGGTCACAAAAGTTGGGACTAAGCGAGGAGGCGAATGAACTCATGGAGGCAAAGGAATCTGGTGTGGCTTACATGACGGGCAATACTTATGTTGTGGCTAGTGAGTCGTCGTCTTTCCTGAAGAAGTTTGCCATTGATATCGTCTATGGTTTTCTCAGACGCAACTGCAGACGACCAGCAATTGCTCTTGGGATTCCTCATACCTCACTGATTGAAGTTGGAATAGCATATCATGTCTAAAGTTTTCGCGGGACAAGCATATACTGGTGCCAGAGCAGTCAAGAAGAAGATTCAAGTGTTTTTGGCCTTAACCAATGTAGGTTATGCATCTGTGAAATGCGATTACATTATACACAAGGGAGGGGAAGGTATGGCTTTTTTCGGGTGCTTATGGCAGATAGAAGGCAAAAAGAATGTACTGAGTTTTTTACTTCAAGTACAAGGGGGTGGATGTTGAATGAAAGTTGTAGCAGCATCACTTCTTTGTATGCCTAACTGGGAGAAGAATAGAAATAGGAAATATGAAAGAAAAGAAAACAACACTTTTTATGTTATATATATATATATATATATATATATATGTCGTGTATTATTTTGTACCCTCTTTATTTATACTAAATACTAGTGTCACATAAGGAGTAATTTCCACTTCAAGTTTTTTTTTTTCCTTCTTGTTTGAGAATGAATGCTTGAACTTGTGCTTTGTTGTAGTATGCTGATACTCTCAACTTATGGGCATATTTTGAATCTAAAATGTATTTCAGTTACACATGAACTACTGCATATGAAAATGTCCTCAGAACACTATTATTGAAATACTTGCCATTAAAAAAAAATAAAAATAAAAATAAAAAAATAAATCACGCACACACACGATTGTAAAGAGGACATATTTTGCAGCATTTTTGTTTATATTTGTTGTTCAAAATATATCATATACTATAGTATTGTTTATTTAAATATTATTTGTAAATAAAATAATTATTATAATAA
>JAOTQH010000053.1:3604438-3616091 GCA_025631255.1 Cornus kousa
ATTAAAAACCCAAATGACAATAATCTTCCAAAATGAAATAAATATAGTTGAAAAACTTTATTTGGTTTTTTTTTTTTTTACCAACAATTATCAGTTTAATGATAACATTTTTGGTCATATTTTTTGGACACATGTTTGTCACTTAAGTATAACTTTGATGTGTATTTTTTTTTAGTTATGAATGTATTCAAGTGTTTTGGTCAACAGGTTGATTCATTTATGCGAATGGATGCTTGGACATATCAGAGGCTTAGTTTTAGTGTTTTATGCTGTAAACCAAAAAATAAAAAGTAAAAATGAATAAAAATAAAATAAAAATGAAGAAGAAGAAGAAGTGAGTGGTGAGTACTTTAGTAATAATCTATTGTTTTGATTTTAAAAGTAATTTTGTTCCACAATTTTCTTCACACAATTACTCTAAATGAGGTTAGTTAAAATAACCCCACTTGATAATTGAGAGGGGGTTAATTGCTAAAAATATTCCCAAGAAAGTTTTTCACAAACGGTGAAAGCCTAGGGATTTTTATTTTTTATTTTTTTTACAATTCGTCCTTTAATATATTTTGCTAATGAGCCTAATTCTAGTCTAATCTTCCCATAAGATGGTGTCTTGTTACACAGCGTTATAATATATATATATTTTTTCTTTGTTTATAAATATATATTCGCTGAAAAACGATTTTGTTTTTCCTTCGTTTCTCACATAATAAATTCCTTTTGAAACATCTTTTTATCGACTTTAAATTATTTCGTCATTGTTTCAAGATTAAAATCTAATTCAACTTCAGAGTGTACTACGAGAGTTACTTTTAAGTGTAATGTAGAAATTATTTGTCAGGACCCAAAAATAATTACCTTATTTATTAAGTGGTAAAAAACTGTTATCAAAATGCACTCAATTGGTTAATCATAATGACACCCAAGTTAACTCCACTGTCTCCACATGATTTGAACCACAGTTCTGCAGTAGGAATATAAAGAAATGGGTAATGTTTAAAATACAGATGACGATCCAGGAATTAAAGATTCCAACCATAGGGTGAAGAATCAATTCCTTTTTTATAACATTTATTTTTTCCTCTACAATCAAAAATATAAAAATGATTTTCCCAGTAACACAATTGGAAGAAACACATCACCTCAATGATTTTCCCTGTAACACACAACCGGCCGTCCCTCTGAAGACATTTCAGTTCCGACTGCCTTCGGAAAAAAAAATTCCAACCGGACGTTGTAAAAGAACAAGATGGTTTAGCATCAACAGTAATCTTTCCGATCAGACATTGAAACGAAACAGCATTACATCCCCTTCTTGTACAATGTAGTCTTTCCCCTCCGATCTCAACTGCATACACACAAAAACCTCATGTAAATCAATAAGACCTTGGAGGAAAAGAAGGGTGCGACATGGTGTTAAGATTAGTACAAGCATAAATCACAAGTAGGCATGTGTAATCACGTGGCAGCATATACAACAGCTTACATATTCATAGAGGCGAGACTAATCTGAGCAACCCGAGTCTCACCCGAATTTTACGGGAGTAGATAAGATACTTGACATCGTGGCATGGGATTAGGTTTAACCTTTAGAGCCCGAATATATTTTGGATGGGATTTGGGCAAAGGTTTTAGTAACCCGAAAAACACAAAGAACCCAAAATATAAGAATAGTTTATAACTTTTATATTTAAAATTAGATTATTTATATTATCAACAATCATGAATTTATCATATGAGATCATTTTTTTTTTCTTAATTGGTACTCACACACACATGCCTCCACCAAGGCTTGAACCCCTGACCTCCCTTTGGGAAATAGGAGCTTAGTACCACTAAGCCATTGGCGTGTTGGTAAGATCATATTAGGATAGAAGAAGAGCACCAACTTACAAGTCCTTTTTCCCTTGCAGCTGCAAGTGAACCAGCAGTAACAAAATCATCATAAGCAACCTGAAAAACAAAAGCAGCATTGTCATGGTGCTTGAAACCGGAAAAAGTAAACTATCAGTGGCGGGAAAATGAATTTAGAACATAAATATTGAAAGATACATCAATAGAAAAAATGCTAATGTCATACGAACATAAATCAAAATCCAAATTCAAGGATCCTATTCAGTTTTTGTTAAAGGAACCTACTGTTTTAAGTTTTCAACCAATTTTTTCTGTTTTCTTGGTTGTTTTCAAACGATTTAGTATTAAGAATCAGTTTCTCAAAGCATAATCAAAGAGAATCCCTATATTTGAAAGTCTTTCAATATCAATAAAAGTGATATTACAATTAAATTGAATTGTTACCTCAAGATCTTGTTATTCTAAAGAAGAGTCATAGTATAAAATCTATTTGCATATTTATCACAGCTGCATCCATTCAAATAGACCATCCTATCACCAACAGAAGAAAGGAATGGTCCCAATAATGCTTGAAAACAAATCCAACATTTCTGCTAATGTGCTCACCGTCTCAGCTCGAATGAAACCCTTTTCAAAGTCCGAATGAATAACTCCAGCAGCTTGAGGTGCAGTCATTCCTAATTCATTATTGAACAATAACTATTGATGAAAATTCACCCTCAACAGAATTGACATGATTAACAAAAGTTACGATCAATGTAGTCTAAGAAATCTCATATTGGACCTTGAACCTCAAAGGATAAACAAGTCTTAAATACCTCCTTTCTCCTACAACCATCAGTCAAATAAACTTTTAGTTAAGACAGAGTTGATTAAGTTACATCTGACGAGCCAAACTGAAGTATACCACTTACATCAGGACTAGCTTGAAGCTCAAGGTCCAATACCTACAATTGAAATCGAGTACTGATTTTTATTTAAAATCAACAAGACCAAAATTTAACCTGAGAGTATGGTCCATGCTTTAGATTCCTGTCAATAATATCAAAACAATCTTGTAAGCAGTTACGCTGACCACGGTATTATCTAATTAGTAAAGCATTTATCCATTATCTGCTTCACCTTCTCGCCAGAAGTGAAGTATGTACGCAGCCCCAAAAGACCATATGTTGCTCTAATAAGATTTCCAAGTCCACCTTCGCTAACACCAAGAGACTTCAAATATTCTGTTCTTTCTTCAGTTGGAAGTTCAGTAAGCTCTGCCTCAACCTGTCAAGGCAAGCATCCCAAGTTTAAGTGCCAAGTGCAATAACTAACAAATGAAAAACTAACGTCAACAATGGATTTACAGTTTTTAGAGGAACAAGGATAAAAATCATCGCCAATTCAGCATTAGGTTTATGCAAAACTGAGAAAAATATGTTTGGCTGTAGAAAGCAAGTCAACACTCTCAGAGCCTCAAACTACCCCTCCCTCCAAAAAGATTTATAAAGAATAAATAGAATAGTCTGCACATCATCATGTACATAATTGTCCAAAACCCAGATTGGATGAGATTCTGCTCAGAGTTATCATCAAACCTGTGCTGAGATTGTCACTAGTCCAGATTGCAACTCAGAAGCAAGGTTCACTACTTCTTTGACATGAGGATTGTTCCCAGGTTCAGCCAGATCAGATTCTGCAACATTTGCCACATATATAACCGGTTTCATTGAAAGTAAACAAAGATGCCTTACAGCGTCCTTTTCAAAATCTGTTAAAGGCACTGATCGAGCTGGTTTTCCATCCATCAGAGCGCACTGAATTCTTTCCAGTGCAGACTTTTCTGCTTCCTCCTAAAATTATGAATTTTGCAGCCAAATGTTCAAAATCACTGCTGTTACTTGATATTAACTAAGAAACATGAAAGCATGTCACTTGATGGTAAAATGAAAGCATGGAGAATGATTTTACCTTAACTTTAGATTGTGAATCTCTAGCTTTTCCTTTTTTGAGTTTATCCAGTCTTTTCTCAATCTGCATTTCTTGTAGAAGATACAATTCAGTTCTATCAGTTTCTAGAACATTTTCAACCAAAGAAACAATAAGAAGAATTTATAGAAGTGATCAAAATGAGATTAAAACTGTGTTATTAATGAAAGAAGTTGCCCGAGGCACTAGGATGCCATATTTGTGTACATCTAGATGAGGTGATGTCGTGATGGGTCCCAAGGAAGCATTAGTGTTTGACATATGTAACAACTATATAACAGGGACGTGAATCCTCAATCTCCCATATAATGGGTCCCTTGCCTGAGTGTCCCGACAAGAGTGCCTTTCATGCTGCTGCATGAAAGAGCAGAAAGATACTGAAATAGCTTCTTTTTTTCACATATACTTGAGTTGCCCTTGATACAACAATTTTGTAAAATGGTTCAAAACTCAATTAGACATGTTATATTTATTAGTGTCTTGCATGGACATTGGGAATCAAGGAGCTCTTGCTCAGTTGGTTAGTGTGGTAAGGTGAGTGTGAGGGCCTGCATCTGATTCTTGAAATAATTAGAAAAAGGGAGGATATAATGCACAACAATCCAATTAGAAAAGATACATAAAGGTGCAGATTAGTGAGGTAAGATGAGCATGAGGCCACCATTTACTCCTTTAAAAAAAAAATTAGGCAATCATGCACACTAATCCCATACAGAAACTAATCCAAAGATGCAAATGACATACATTCAAAATAAAATTGAAATGGTTTGGATAATCACATGTTTCCACTTCTAGTGATAAATGGAAACGGTTAAGTGCAAAAAAACCAACCTATACTATAGGTTTTGTGCACAATGACCCCTTACTTTTGAAAAGTGAGCGCTGTCAGTCCCTATTTTTGAAAAAAGGTGCAAATACACCCCCTCTGACCACTTTTTGACGAGAATTGACATAAAGTAAATTTCATATCCCGATTTTGCTTGGGTGAATTTGAAAAATGTTTTTTCTTTGTCAGGTTGAAGCATTATCCATCAAAAAACTGTTTTTCTTAAAGCATTACCTAATGTTGTAGAGTCCAAATGACAGTGTCTACTCCTCGACAACACAATCATCAAATTATCGTTTTTTTTTCTTGGGTTAAGTGCCAAAAAAAAAAAAAAACCTCCACTACAGGTTTTGTGCACAGTGACCCCCTAAACGAGTGTTTGGGAATTGTCTAAAATGGTCATTTTATATTGCCTGATTTTTTAAAAATTATTTAATGTTACTGACAAGAGGACATTATAGTCTTTTTATGTGTGCGGGGGGTATTTGCACCAAATTAAAAGTAGAGGGGTGTTTTGATGCAAATCATTAAGGGTACTTTAGTCAAGATTGAGGCAGTCAACGGTGCCTTGGAAAGTTTCTAGTCAAAGTCTATTTAGTAGTAATTATGGTATAGGAAATCTGAAACTGTCCTGGAAATGGCAGAAGTTATCATTAAAGCTTTGTGGGTATTTTAAAAGTCATTCAAGGAAAAGTGTGTTATTAAGAATTTTCTTATAAAAAGGACAACCTCTATATCTGTTGTATTCAAGTTATAATCAATATAAATTTGAGTTATTATCAGTTTATAAACTGTTCTTCAGGCTTTTCCCAGATTTCCCTTTAGAAATCTAGGCTCCGACGTTGATTGGAGTATTCCAAGTCTTCCTTACTGTTTTAAGAAGACTTGTGTTCATTTTCTGTTTGCTTCAAATGGTATCAGAGCCTTTCCTTCAGATCTGTGATTACTGCGGATATATGGCTAGGCAAGGAAGCAAGATAGTGACAAAAGAAGACGTTCAAAAACTGCAGCATCAAATTTCTCGACTGAGCACTCTATTAGAACAAATCTCTCCTCTGAATCTGATCAGTAGGAGAGAAATGAACAACAAATGAATGCACATAAATGCGAATATTGGACAGAACAGATTACTGGAAAAACAAATCAGCAGCATAAGTTGTCTAGAAGACCAAAACAGAGTGTTGCCAGATCACAAAACACGTGGACATCAATTGGGAAACGTATTGAAGAACCTGAATTTTGATCCTACGCGTGAGTGAGGTGAGGTTCGAGATTCAAGTATGCCTAGTGCCCAAGAGTTGTAAACAGTCACATTATCGATCAAAAACAACTCTTGATTGAGGAAGATCTTGGGAATCATGTTGACACCTACTCATCTTTTGACAATTCTTTAGAAAGTGTAAATGAAGAAGATGAAACACATGCAACTTCATCACTTTCAGAATTTGACAATAATGATGAGGAATATGAAGGAGAAAATATGGCAGAAGAAGAAGGGCAACAACATGTCAGACGTTGAAATTGAAGAGGACAATGAAGCAAGAAAGATAACAAACAAGAAATCTAAGGAAGAAATCAACTTGTCTAAAGTTGAAGAAGCTGTCATTTGTCAACAATTTCTCTGCTAAAATATTGCCTATTGCAAATCCTGGTCAGAACTATACCCGCATCTTATATTCTTCTGTTGATTTGCCCAAAACTCTACTTGCAAATCTGAATCAAGGTTCTGCTATGAAGAGGATGGATTTCCATCCAGTGAAACAAAATCTGCATCCTTCTGGAATGAATATTGCTGATTTCGCATTGTGGGAGTTGGGTGGCAAAGAGAAGCTTGCTTCCAGAAATTTCAAGGTCTGTAATCTTGGATTATGTTCAATTCATCTGCAGGATTCTTTAGCCAATGAGTATCCTGCATCAGCGAAGAGAGTAATAGGGAGTTCTGATGGCATCCTTTTTGGTGCTGCATACTCCAAGTCTCCAAGTCCAAGGACACTCACCAGATATATTCCTACCATGGTGGTGAGAATGTACGGAACCACCTAGAGATTGATGCTCAGGTTGATGGTGATAGTGATCTTGCATTCTCTCATCCAAACCAACAGTTATGCTTCATAACTTGTGGAGAGGACAAGACAATTAAGCTGTGGGATGTTGCTACTGGTTCTAAGCAGTACACTTTTGAGGGTCATGAGACTCCTTTTTATTCTGTATGTTCATCACCTTATAAGGAAAACTTTCAATTCATCTATTCAGCAGCTATTGAGAGTAAAAAGAATAAATCTCATCGAGCAACGTCTTCTCAAGTTGGGCAATCGAAAGATAAAAACACTGATCTTCCAACGGTGTGTGGTTCAGAGAGCCTTACATTTGATTTAGATTTCTGGAGTAATTTGGGGAATAAAGCTTTGTTCATGCAGTTGGAAAATCAAGAATTCCATATTCATGACTCAATTTGGGATGATTTCTTGCTGCGACATATAACTTGGATTTGTTCTCATTCAAAAATCAGATTAATTCAAGTTTTGGTTCCTGGTCTATGTTCAAGCAAGTTTTGGAAATCTACTAAATTTCAAAAGAGAGCTCTGGAAGTTAGTGCAAAGGTATTCTTTGTTAGTAACAGAACATTAGTGTGTTTGGTTAGAGTACGGAGAAGAAGAAAGAACAGACGGAAGCCTTTCCTCGGGTTCTTCTTTGATCGTGGTAAATTGTTTCAAACTCGAGGGTGAGTTTTCTTCAAGGAGGGTGGTCTGATTCAAATCAGTAAGTGTACTTTAGTCAGGATTGAGACAGTCAATGGTGCCTTCGAAAGTTTCTAATCAAAGTCTATTTAGTAGTAATTATGGTATAGGAAATCTGAAAATGTCTTGGGAATAGCAGAAGTTGTCATTAAAGCTTTGTGGGTATTTCAAAGTCGTTCTAGGGAAAGAAAGTGTCATTAAGAATTGTCTTATAAAAGGGACGGCCTCTATATCTGTTGTATTCAAGTTATGATCAATATCCAATTGTGTTATTATCATTTTCTGTTTGCTTCGCGTTTTATACCACACAAGGCGTTATTTGCACTATATCGATAGTACCAAGACTTTTGCATTGTTAAGAATTAAGATATAGCCCGGATGTGCATCATTAACAGTGACACATGAATCATAACAGGTGTCTGATACATAAATTAAAACCAGAGATACTGAGAGAGATAGACACACACACACACACCGAAAAAATAGCTTGCACATAAATTCGTGTTCGGAACCTTTCTATTCAGGCACACATCAGTCATGCCAATTAGTTTGTCCTTCAATCATCCAATTTGTTGCTTAGAAGTTAAAAAACACAGCAGCAATGCCAAAAAATTGAGAAACATAATGCCTCTGACAAGTACAGTTAGATTTTTTCTTTTTATTTCATTTAAATTTATTAGTAAGAATCAACTTGGTATCTTAAGTTGATTAAAAGGGCGAGCCTTGGCACAATGGTAAGGTTGCTCCATTGTAACATGGAGGTCATAGGTTCAAAAAAAGGAAACAACCTCTCAACATGTGGAGGTAAGGTTGCGTATATCTGACCCTCCCCAGACCCCGCAATGGCGGGAGCCTCTTGTAATGGGTTTGCCCTTATAATCAACTTGGTATCTTAAGTTGGCCCTCAAAAGTACTGAAATTGCATAAAGTTCTAACAGCGTACCTGGTCTAAATCTGAGAAAACTAATTCTAAGTTGATGACATCAATATCAGATTTTGGATCAACTTTTCCATTCACATGAACAATGTCATTATCCTCAAAACAGCGTACAACCTGAAACAGCACTAAACAGGTGTTTTCAAATTTTCAATCAACTTCTCCATTCACGTGAACAATGTTGTTATCCTCAAAACAGTGTACAACCTGAAACGGCAATAAACAGCTGTTTCCAAAATCATACAATTACGAGTTTTTTATAATATGCATAAGTTTTGTGCCGACGGATATATGTAGGGTTGTGGCTTCATCACATAATATTTATCAGTAAAGATAATATCTGCAGATCATTTTGAATCTGATTAATCAAAAATAAGAAGAATGAAAGGAAATGACATATAAAGAAAGTAAAACAAAGAACATAGCTAGACTTTATAAGACAAAAACTTGGAGGTCGTAAGCTCATGCTTAAACCAGTTACAAAAAATATCAGGTTTTTTTCCTTTTTGTTTTTGTTAAGTTAAAAATATCACAGTTTTCCCATGATGTTTCTAACTCAGGAAAGTCAATTAATACTAGGTGCTCAAGATGGTGGTTCTTTTATACTACCACTGGCTTTTGAGAATACTACGATGATTAAAGCATATGTGGATATCGATATTGTTACTGTTCCATATACCATTTATTACACAACCATGTCCCTGTGCCCTAAGATTTATGGATTAGATCAATATGACAAAAAGATAACTTGACCCAACATGTAAATTGTGCGAGCTAGTTTAGCTGAAACAGGATAAAACAGTTGGAATATTAGTTGAGTAGATAGTTGGCATAACTCGTAGCTAAGCTGTGTAGTTTCTGCCAACATTGAATGCCTTGTGAATGTATATTTGAGGTGTATAACCAACTATAAGTACCATGTCTCATTTACTGTCCAATAACATCCACGCAAATATGATTCTAAGACCTGAATAGAGATTCTTCCTCACCATAACCAGTGCCAAAAGGTTACTCAACCTTTGCATCGAACATGTGCTTCTTGGAGTGTATTACATTGCACTTGTACACAACATGGAAAATACTCCTCCATGTAGAAATTGCACAAATTCCAAGACACGGATTTCTTTGCAAAGGCATTTTGCTAACATATGCTTTGAAAAATGAATTGATAATGTTTCCGGTATTATAATTTCTCCTATTGATAGAATGATAAACAAGAGGTTAAAGAAAACTTATCTGTCCTGTAAATCTAAAAGCGCAGACACGGAGGGAGAAAAAATAATATGATAATAGATTTCTAATTTTCCTGCATAAGGAAGCCACTAATAACTAAAAGGGTAGCGATATTTCCAGAAAATCTTTTAATGCTTAAAGGAAAGTACAAAACACATGAATTCCAGGAAAGGGGAAAAAAGAGGCAATGGCAATAAAAAAAAAATAAAATAATCCCAGAAATGAAAGGAAGAATGCTAATGAGAAATACAAAATAGAAATTAGCAACAGGGAGATTGACTAAACCTGAAGTATGGAGTCCACTTCACGAATATGTGACAAGAATTTATTACCTAAACCCTGAAATCAGAAAATTTAAATTAAGAAAATATCTTCACTTAAAACAACACAAGCCAACAGCAGAAGAATCTAAAAGGCAGCATGTGCAAAAGAAATGAACTGCCGAAATCCCACTGCCACAGATAAACACTAGACCAGGTCCAGGTCCAGGTCCAGCTACAGAAGCAAAGGATTCTCACCTCCCCTTGGCTAGCTCCCTTTACAAGCCCCGCAATATCTACAAATTCTATAGATGCTGGGACTGCACGTTGAGATTTGCTGAGATCAGAAAGTACATTGAGACGCGGATCTGGCACGGCAACAATACCTACATTTGGCTCTATTGTACAGAAAGGATAATTAGCAGCCTGAGCCTTCCCATTCTCAACCTGTAAATGACAATATCATTATATATCAATGGTAGCCAGACATGACAAGAAAACACAAACCATGAATCAATATAAGGAAACGCGTATGGACTACATCGAATAGTTGTGCCTATACGGATTAAATTCAAGAAAACTAGCGAGGTACCAACACAATCTTGATATTCATTTGAAATGCAAAAAATCATTGCCTAAAATACAATTGACAGCAATACATACATACATACATACATTCATACAAGAGAGAAGTTTCCAATTAATCAACACCTGAGACTTCACCCTCTCATTTATGCATCCCATCATTATCAACTCTCACTTGAAACACATTGGGATATGCAAATAATTTTAAAAAATTAAATAAGAACACCTTTTTTTTTCTTCTTCTTTTTTTCTTTTTTTTTTTTTTTTTTTTTTTTTTTGGGAATCGTATTTCTCTCTTTTGACCTCCATGATAATCAAACTCGATGACAAATTAACAATCAGTTTTGGATACTAGTCCATCGATTGAGGATACTTGTGAACACAATGCAAGTTGGGTGTGTGAGTGTGTGTATTCGAGAGAGAGAGATAAAGAGTACTCACGACGGCGTTGAAGAGAGTGGATTTTCCGACGTTAGGGAGGCCAACGATTCCAGCTTTCAAGCTCATGCTTATCCTGGATGGGGAAGAAGATGAGAAACGCCTCCGAAAGGCGATCAGGTGAGAAGTGTGACTCCGGAAGAGAGATGACTTCAACGGAAGAGCTATAGTCGGAATAAGTTGTTGGCATGCTATTCTCGCCATTGTATAGAGAGAAGAAGGGTTTATCACAAAGGTTTTGCGGAGGGGAGAGGTTTATCACTGGAAAATGTAGATTGTGGGGTTGCAGAAATGCGCATCAATTTACTTTCGTGCCCTCCTTGAGACATGCTTTTCCATGATGGTACCTTCTATCAGACCCCTAAAATGAGAAAAGTGCTGCTGTGACTACTTGTACATTTCTTTTTCTTATTTTTTAGGGTAAAGTGCATTAAACCCCCTTCAACTATACCCAAATAAGCATAAAACCCCCCTGAATTTCTAAATGAGCAACAAAACCCCCAAACTATAGTGTTTGGTTGCAGATCACCCCACTCCGTTAGATTATGACCGGCAAAAATAGCACATGTTATCACGTGATGGGAATTGTAAAATTAAAGAACCATAGCGCCCTTGTTCACATGAAAGGACTATAATGCCCCTTTGTCACCATTATCGAACCTCAACAAACTCCCACTCCGATTCCCCAACGAAGCCAGAATCGGACCGAAGGGTCTATTATTGGAGACGTCAAAGACGGAGAGGAGGCCCAGCTACTGGGGGATTTGACTGGTGAGCAAATTGTGGCCTCAACACCACAGGTGGATTGAGAGGG
>JAOTQH010000053.1:3657640-3669787 GCA_025631255.1 Cornus kousa
GGTTAAGGTTGAATGATTTAATTTGTGTAATCCATTTATGACCCATCTAACTTAACATGCTATAATCGTGAATATGATCTATGTTATCTGTTTAAATTCAATTATTATAGATAGTTAATCATTTCAACATAAACATTTTCTATACTTTATGATTTTTCTTTTTATTTTGAATATTTGGGTTAATTATGACCATTTTTTTTCTATTATTTAGTATTTGATTAAATATTAAATGTCTCGTTTTGATAAACAGATCATTAAACGGGTTAAAACGTTTACCTATTTAATAAACGGGTTAGGTTAGTGTTGAAGATTCTTAATACGATTATTAAATGGGTTGGGTTTGTGTTTAACTATTTTGTATAATACCTTTACATTGACACGACATGAACGCGAATTGCCACCCCTAGTTTCAACCCCAGACCCTATCTCCCTCACACTTTTTTTTGTTGTGATTTTTAGTGTCTCAATGATTTTATTCCAAATCCTAAGTGCCTTTCTATATCGGACTACAAGAGAGTACTAAATGGGGTCCACGACCCGCAAGCAAAAGCCGAATAAAAAAAGGTTTTTCTCATTCAACGGGACCGATACCAAATTCGGGCCACAACATCACAAAGACCGATCCTTTATATCATTAGTAGTTGCAGTCTTTCTATCTACTATAGTTTGTAATGAAAAAAATTAGAGAGGATATTAGATATTTCTTGACACATAAAGAGATTGATTCTAATTTAGGTATTACTTATGTTACTATTTCGATTATATATATATATATATATATATTTGGAATAGTTACAGTTTGTGGTATAAAATAGATTGAATTACATTTATTTCATATGAAATTGCTCCTAATATCCCATTTTAATTATCTCTTTTTGGAACCCCAACTTTTTAAGATATAACTTTAATATATATATATATATATATATTTTACTGTACCTAGTAAATGAATTATCAAATCTACCCATTATGGGTTTACATCAAGATGATGTTTTTATATTGAATTATTTTTATAAATTTAATGTAAAAAAGATAAAATAGAAATATAATAAAATATAATAATATTATATTGACATTCCAATTGGGACAATTATTTTGATACAACTAAAAATGGAAACAGGATCATTTATTTTACATTGCAAAGTAAACTACTGTAGAAGTCTATGGTTCATGAAAATCAATATAAAAAATAATTTGTTTTACAAAGTCAAAAGCCCAAGTTCTGTAAGCAAAATTAATTATAAAATATCAGATGTGCCCTTATCTTTTCAGTTTAAAAAGTATTTCTTTCGTCTAATAAAAAATGTCACTTTTAAAGAACCGTGACTCTCACAAATTAAACTGCCCTGTTTTCAAATCACGACACTATTTTTTGGAAGGGGTAGTATAATAAGTAAGGCGTACTTCATTTTCCTCTTATTGCCATCCCACCACCGGACGCGGAGGCTATCAGCTTTACCCGCTTTACCCGCTCATAACGCTTACACACCACTCTCGTCAGCTCTAACCTCCAAGTACGTCAAATTATGCGCGCGCGTGTGTGTGTATATATATATATATATAACGCGCACATGCGTGCGTGTCTGTGGAGAGAAAATTCAAAGGACGTAGGGATCATTTCATGGACTTTGGAAAAACCTTTTTAAGATTCAAGCACCCTTCCTCTCTCTCTCCCCCCTTATCCTGCGCATCCCTCAATTTCTCTTAACCTGCGCATTCCCCTCTCCAAACGCTAATCTGCTTCTCTCTCTCAATATCTGAGGTAATTTTCACATCTGGGTTTCTTGTAATTTTAGTTGTCCTGCCTTCTGTCACTCCGTGGGTCAATGATTATGTGATGATGTTTAAGCATATATAGGTAGTGGCTTAAATTTTTTGTGGGTGTTCTGTTTTGATTTATAATTTTTGATTGTAAGATGAGTCTGGTGCAGATTCATGACTTCAATGTGAGTAAACTGCTAGTGGGCTTCGATTTTGCTTGTGCTTTGTGATTTCTGATTTTGGATTAATAATTTTTTGATATTTAAAGATGTTATTTAACATAAGCAGATTCATGACTTCAATGTGAGTAAACCGATATTGAGCTTTGATTTTGCTTACGTTTGTGGTTTCTGATACTGGGTTGTGATATTTAAACATATATAGATATTGGGATAAAGTTGTGGTTTTCTGTTTATAGATTGTAAGATGAGTCCGATACAGATTCATGAATCTAATACGAGTAACAATTTTTTTATTTTTTTTTTAACTTTTTTTTTTTCTGGAAATTGAGTTAACTATTGTTGAGCTTCTATTTTGCTTGTATTTGTGGTTTCTGATACTTGATAATTATGAAAATAATAGGTTTAGAGTCAGAATCCCGTTAATTAGTCATTCATTTTCCTTAAATTCAGTGGCACAGCTTTAAATTTATTAGTTTATTGTATGAGGGGGCATCTCTGGCTTTCACTTGCAGGAAAATTCCTATAGGAATATGATACATGAACGATATCCTACTTGTTTTTGTTGGAACTATTTTAGTGACACTGCTACATGCAAACGCTTGTTACTCAAATTCCTATTATTAGAACCCTAATATTCCCAATTATTATAATTAAATGTTGTTAATTACTTGAAAGTCCAAAACTTGCTGCGCAAATAAATTAAAGTGATTAAAAAAATAAAGAGCACAACTGACAAATATAAAACAAGAGAGCAGAAACATATATGGTTCACCTAATGAGAGTTAGGTCCATGGAAATTTGTCTAGTTGAAGTTCACTTCCAATTACTACAAGAGAGAATTCAACCTCTTAGCTTCTGCAACTTGCTGAAACCACCAATAATCTCTTCTTCTGATCGACCGGATATCTTCACAAGCCCATAAAAGAACAAATGAAAAGAACCCAAATAACCATGGGAACCAATAAGAAGAAGAGACATTGTACAGAAAGATCCCACTTTTGACCACTTTCCTAACTCAAAATGAAAACCCAACTAAAGATAAAGCCTTCGTCGGTGGACCATAGTAGATTGGGCTAGCCCTTTGATCTTCCTTGACCAAAAAAAAAAGGGAAAAGGGCAATTTGGTTACTGCACAAGTAGGGAAGAGGCAGGCCTTGGCGCGGCGGGATGGTTGCTCTATTGTGACCTAGAGGTAATGGGTTCAAAGTGGGAAATAGTCTCTCAGCATGTAGCCCCACAGTGGCAGGAGCCTTGTGCACTGGTCTATTCTTTGATTTTTATTTTTATTGTATTTTCTTTTTTAACATAAGAATTAGGGAGTTGCAGAAAGTAAATAGGTGATTCTTACATAGAATGTTATGGCATTGTTAATGTGTTAATGCCCATTTTTTATTTTTTGTAAATAAGTGAAAGTTGTCAAATATGGCTTACAACATGGTAAATTCGACCATAAACCTTATTTTATCTGATAATTCAGATGAGCAATCATTGTGAAACATGCATTCGTGATTCCAACAATTATCCGATACATAATAACTGATTAGCTAGTACAGAAAATTACCCAACAAACATACTGTATCTGTATGCAACATACTGTAAGAAATACGGTATGCTGGAAGTTTCTAAAATCCAAAATGAAAACCAGGAGTGAATAAAGAGTATAGGTTGCACCTGTATGCAACACGGTGCAATAGCCTACAATCTTACATCGCTGGCTTGTTGACCGGTGAGTACTGTTTCTGTAAAGGTGGAAAAACAATACATTAGCATCAATATCATGTGGACTTAAGCTTAGGTATGTTTGATGACTCCCTATTCATGCAACATCTTTGGAAAAATGACATAAATGCATCCGTCAATCATGCACTACACCAGATGCTATATCTAAGGAGGACCTGAACTTATTATTTCTTGTTTGTTTTCTATAGGATTAGTATTTATCAAAAAATATTCTTTGATAATGTTTCAAAAAAACTAAATTAGAACTTGTCTAGTTAATCTTATTGACACCAACAGTCTAATCAGGTTGTAAGTTATTAACTGAAATTTAGATTTATTTACAAGGCCTTTTGTCACATACAATGAATTTTCCTGTTCGTCCTTTCAGGAAATAGTATACCAAATTTTTTTCCAGCCTCGTTCTAAAGTTGATATGATGGGCAATTATATATTTCGCTTCATGTGCAACTAAGCATATTGTTTTCTGTTAACATCTCCTATTAGCAATATTAGCAGGAACTAAGAGGGAGTAGTTTAGCGCGAAGTTTCATTTTGCATTTTCTAAAGAAATTAGCGGTGGACTAAGTTTTACATGGTGACATTGTCCAAACATGTGACATATTCATATTGAAGATAGGAAATCATTTTCAGTGTTGCAATAGTTTATATCTTCAGGGTTCCTTGCTTTTGATGTTAGGATTTGGTTTCATTTTTTGTAAATTTCTGGAAGCAAGCCCCACTTTTGCACAAATGAAATTTTACTTAAAAGTTTGAAATATAATTTTCAATTGAAAATTAACTTCCAATTGCATAAAATGATGTATTTGGAATAACATGCTTTCAATGGTTCAGTTTGGCAGGTTCTGACTTTGATTTTCATCACAAACATTTATCAAAAGAATTCCGTAAAAAGGCTGGTCATTGGTGTATCATTCAGTTATGACTTGTTTCTCTTTCATATTCAGAAGGAGGTTGGATTCATCAACTAATCTGCCTACTGAACTTGATGAAGGTATACTCTCACACTGCTACAGATGGACATGGAATGTTGAAAAATTATAGAAAAATTATATTATTTCTGTTCTTATTAGATAATCCAAATGACCTGCTCATGTGCTTGAAAAAGTTATCCATACATCATTAATCTCTCAATCTATGTGTTACCTATATTCCATAATCTTCTGACCAAGTTGAATCCTGAGCAGACCTTTCAGGCATGCACAACGTTAAGCAGTACACCTACAAAGAGCTAAGAATCGCCACTGCTGATTTTAGTCCCACCAATAAAATTGGGGAGGGTGGTTTTGGTTCTGTCTACAAGGTAATTGCACATACACTGTCTATGATAAGAATTCTTACTTTGTCATCAGGTCATAAAATGGTAAATTAGCTGTTTTCTTCAAAAGTCTAAACACTGATACTGTTTTATAAACCAAAATTTGTGGATGGTTAGGGAACGCTTAAAAATGGAAAGATTGCTGCTATAAAGGTTCTTTCAGCTGAATCAAGACAAGGAGTGCGGGAGTTCTTGACAGAGATTAAAGTAATATCAGATATAGAGCATGAAAACTTAGTTAAACTCTATGGCTGCTGTGCTGAAGGAAGTCATAGAATTTTGGTGTACAACTTCCTTGAGAATAACAGTCTCGCGCAAACGCTTCTTGGTAATTCCAAACTTTTGTTCTTGTTTTGGAATTCCTTATGTGTCTAATGTTTTGGTGAGCCTGTTCTTTGGCGGGATGTAATTCCAATATAGAAATGGAGATGAGGAGCTCCAACAATCCTTGAGTTGGGCATATAGGAAATTTGACAATTTGTTCCAATTGTGAAGGAAAATTATATTATTAAATATAATGTAACAGGAATTGGTAATGGCCTTATTAAATTTCGATGGGAAGGTGTACCATTTTTTGTAATCAGATGTTTTTAGTTTACAGAGTTGCTGCAAATTTCATGCTTTATTTATAACTTCTAGCAAAAAAATTATTTTATTTTTCCAAATTAACTTAAGAACATTGTAGTCTCATGTACGCATATTTCAACCAACAACAAAGACAGGCCTTGTGAATTTATTCTGTTAAAGTAAATGAAAGAAATGGTTTAAATTCTTTTGGCTCTCAGGTGGGGGTCACAGGAGCATCCAGTTTAGTTGGCGAAGACGGACTCAAATTTGCATTGGGGTTGCACGTGGACTTGCCTTTCTTCATGAGGGAGTGCGACCACATATTATTCACCGAGACATCAAAGCAAGCAATATTCTCCTTGACAAAGACTTGACAGCCAAAATTTCAGATTTTGGTATGGCAAAGCTCATCGCACCTGACATGACTCATGTTAGTACGCGTGTTGCTGGAACAATGTAAGTCCAAAAATCATTCCCCCTACTCAATTATTCATGCGACCACACATTTTACGAAGAATATGTTCTTGAAAGCATTACCTATACAAAGTTCATTGCAGCAGTGCACCAGACTGGCTTGCACAAAATGGGTCGTGAAAAATCTAAAGACGAGGTGTAACTGGATTACCAGGACCTTGAGGAGGTTGAACAGGTCCAATCTAATTCTGTGCCCAATTTAAAAAATTCTACCTCATAAACTATGGAATTGAGAAAATATTCAATTAATAAGCGGACACACAAATTTGGGCATGTCTATCAATAATCCCTAAAAGATCGTCCAGTTTCTCAGTTTCATTGGTAAAGCACTTGACAGTCTCTTTTCATTGACGCAATTTAGATGGTAATTTTTCATCCTTAATCTCAAGACTCCTTGAAATTATTAATCTCATTTTTTTTTAGTTTCTAGATCTAGGATGGAGCCTTTTTCAACTTTCAACTATTTTGGAAACTCAGGAAATTTTGTCTCTCTTGTTTAAAGGTAATCCATTCACGCTTGTGATGCTGTGGCCTGGATTTTGTTTTGGCCCAACCCGGTTTTTACCCAAAAAGAGAGTGAACAATGAAAATCACAGGAAAGAGAATGAGAGCGAGAACTAGGGTTTGGAGGCTTAAACTTGTAATCTCCTGCTTTTTGCATAGTGAAATCTTTCACCGGATCTTCACCGTGGATGTAGGCAAAACTTGTGTCGAACCATGTAAATCTTTGTGTCTTGTGTGGTGCTTTTTTTTGTCGTGTTTCGTGATTGTTTCTTGGTTTGCAGCTGTTTGTCACAGCAACACTTAACAATCTTAGGTTTTTCTGTCAACTTTTAGTCGTCTTTGTCAATATTAGACTTCCAACAGACCATTCGCATTAAAGGATGTAAACAACCCAAAAAACTACATCAAACTTACACTCATAAGACTTGGGGGAATCTTTGATTTGATTTAACAGACAATGGACTTGAGGACTCAGTCATAGATGCAATACAGGTCAGAAAATTAACATATTTCTTACTTTCCAATTTAGTGGTTGAAATTCCCTCTTGATTCAGTGAATCCATCCCACATTCTTTAATCAAATCATAATTTTACTCTTTACTTGAGTGAACCCACTCTGAAACCAATTGAAAAATCTTGAAGTTGGTCCGATCTAATTTTATGCCCAATTAAAAATAATCACATAAATTATGCAATGAGGCAAAAAATTGATTAACAAGAAAACACAAACCAAGGCAAACATAATTTTTACGTGGAAAACCCCAAAGGTGATAACCGTGGGACCTAGTGGAGCACTGACAAATTGCAAATTACAGTCACCCCTGATTTCACAAGCTTGAATTGCTCCAGTAGCTGCTTAATACATCTATGACCAAATTGTCAACCTGACAATTGGGTAATCACCAGATCTCACACACAATGAAAATAGAGCAAGCACACAACAAAGAATGTGCTTCAAATTTGGTTGTTGTTGAAAACAAGTTCTATTATGCAAATACACAAATCCCTTAATATTCCTTGAATTCTTATTATTCTCTCATATTCCCTTGCTCTAGAATGCTCTTGGTCCATGTTATGGACTTGAATAGTCTTGAACAATTTAGGAAACTTTAGAAATCAGTTTCCGAGTAAGCGATTGAATTCCAACCGTATGTTGAACAGAATTAGGACTTAGGACTAAAGGGTGGACTAATCGGATACAAACTAGAGCAACCTTGACTGATAGAGTGCTCTCTGGAGTGACTTTGACTAGTCCAGTCTTGTTGGTCTGGTGGAGGCCTTGTATCCTTTGATTGTTCTACATAAACCTTGGATCAATCTCCAAGTTATGCAAGTTTTTAATAATTTAAAATATCCTATTTACATCTAAATTAAATAGTTAATTAGGAACAATTTTAGGCCATCTAGACTAATAATTACCACCCGAACCTTGGCCTTGTAAGTCAATTACTGAACTAACTATATTCAATTAAGTAGACCAAACAACGGGAACGTGGCTTTTCATCTTCGATTGGTATATAATAATGAGCCAACAGGCAAGTAACACGTTTACAATTAACATTGATTTTATTATTATTATTATTATTATTATTATTATTATTATTATATATATATATATATATTTGTCAGAGAAGATTCCAGCATCAGCTTTATAACTAACAAGTTGTAAATTTAGGATCAAGTAATCTGCAGTCCCATATTTGATGTCTGGTAATGATTTTTTTTTTTTTTTTAATTATATTAAAAAATTGAACAAACTATCTTAATAATTCCACTTTTGATCTTTCCTTGACCACTTAAAAGTTTATTGTTTTTCAGTTGACTATAATTTACCAGACAGTTCCTTTTTTGATGATTTTGTTGATGTGTGTTTATATAGAAAATCCCATTATTAGCTTACTCTTGTTGTGACTTTGTTGATTTCACTTTATCAAATTGAGTTGCTTTAGTCCTTGAATTTTCTTCAATTTCCTCAGAAGGTATCCCAACAATGGGACGAGGAAATAAGCATGGATCTGCATTTGAGCACACTAGGGTATAGTGAATGCTTCCTATCAAACTAAGCATGAATCTTTTCTAATAGGAAAACATTCTGATCATCAAATTCCCAAAATCTCTCTCTTTTTCTCTCTTACTCTTATCTTCTGTGTGTTTTTTTCTTTTTGGGTTGCAGACCATCTGCAACCTTATATTCACGTTCCTTTTGTTTCAGAGGTTATTTGGCACCAGAGTATGCAATAAGAGGGCAGGTGACACGTAAAGCAGTTATTTTCAGTTTTGGCGTTCTCCTTGCGGAAATAGTCAGTGGGAGATGCAACACAAACACTGCTGAAGAACAATATCTTCTTGAAAGGGTATGGAGATTTTAGTCTACCACAAGCATAGATGATCTTCTTCTTTTTTTTTTTTTTTCTTTTTTTTTTTTTTTTTCATGAAACGGTGACTGCATGTATCAGTGATGTAAGTGGATGTCATTGATCCATGAGTCCGCTGCTCATACTCTTCCTCCCTTGAAAAATTTACATTATTATAAGTTATAGAGAAGAGTAGATGTAAATACTAATGGAAAATCTGAAAGTGTACAAAAATAAGGCATGCACTCACCCTGAAAATTTTATGAGGGGGCAAACTTGAACAACAAAAATATACAGTGGGGTATCATAAAAAATTCAGAGAGAGTATGGCTTGGTTTCTTCTGCGGACGATAATTCCTTGGTACGAAGTTGCATTTCTTTCTGTTTGACATTGAAGTTATAGAAGGAACTTGTGTGAGTATATGCTAATTGCTATTCAGATGTAATGCACATAAAATATTGGAAACCTGGTACATATACTAATCCTTAATATTTGAACACAAATAATTAATTCTTGAGCATGTACATATCTCTTGGTTTGCTTCTTTGCTGAAGCGATTTCATCTGGAATCCTGGAAATTGTTTTATTCCCACATCATTTTATGAAATATGGCCCTCATGACACTAAATAATTGTTGAATGAGTTAATCTATAGGTGATGCTAAAACACACAGTAATCGAAAATGTTCACACACTCCCTTGTGGCACACCTTTATTCTGTGTATTACACTGGACTTTAGAAAGTGATTTTGCATGGTATAAAAATTTACTTTACATATCATTTGATTGGATCTTACCGGGTATAGTCTGTCAAGTGCTAATAGGTCTTTCCAAATGCTACAAGTAGAATTCATAAGAATAATATATGCTGGATGCCGTGGGTGATCAGATATACTCTAGATATTATAGCCATTGCTTCCCTTGTTTTGTGCAGCTTGTCTGTGTGAATAATTATAGCGCAAACTTTATGATGTTTTAATACCTTGTTTTCCATTACCTTGTGTTCTGTGTATAATCTCGTACTGATTTTGAGTGTTGTCTTACCTTCAATTCCTTAGACACTATTTACAATTGTGGATACACTTTTCACAGACATGGAAACTTTACGAGCGAAGGGAACTGGTGGCGCTGATAGACACGTCGTTGAATGGGGATTTTGATGCTGAAGAGGCCTGCAGATTCTTAAAGATCAGTCTTCTCTGCACCCAAGACATTCCAAAGCTTCGGCCATCTATGTCAACTGTGGTGAAGATGCTAACAGGTGAGAGGGGTGTCGATGACAGTAAGATAACAAAGCCAGGCCTAATCTCTGATTTCATGGACTTCAAAATTAGTACCCCTAAACCCATGCCTGATACAGACATCACATCTTACAACATATCATCTGGCTCAGACAAAGTACACGATTCAACGTTGTCATCAGGAACGTCAACTTGCGCAACCATGTCCTTTACTGCTGTATATGATCGGACCATTTGAAATATCAGAGATATATTTGTTGATGTAATTTAATTTAATTTTTTTTCTTTCCTTCTTTTTTCTTTCTTTTTTCTTTTTTTTAGGCTTTGTAACTTGTGAGGCTTGTTAGGCTGTGTGAAATTGTACAATAATTTGTTTCTCTAGACAGTTGATCAAAAGTACTCCTTGTATATGCACATGGTTCACTATAGAAGAGAATTTATGTTATGGGTTTGAATTTCAACCAACTTTTCTCTCATTTTCTTTCTCCTTTTTCCATATTGGATATTTTAATTGAAATTCTGGTCACCAAATAAAAGTAACTTTTCCCTCTCTTTTTAAATCAAACCCAGGCCCACGGAAAAGGACAATACTTGAGTGCCAAACTGGAGTTTTGTGTTTTCCTGACTGATGTGGTTGAATGAAAATTTGACATCTGTGACAAAATAAATATAATATTAAAGTTTTTTGAAGTTGTATTTTCTTTCTGTGTTGGGTTGAAGAATCAACTCAAGTAATACAGAAAATAAAAAAATCTCAACCTAATCCCAACTTCTGACCGCACTCCAAACTATTTACTTATTTATTTTTATTAAAAAAAGCTTAGTCTGGGATTAAGATATGGGCAAGTAGGGTTACACTCAGATCTGAATCGAGTTATTTATTGGCCTTTGCTCAAATGGCGCTCATACGAGAGACACACACACAAAAAGGAAAAAAAGGAATAATTAATTTTAAATAACTAGTGGAATCCTAATCTCTCTCTCTCTCTCTCTCTCTCTCTCTCTCACACACACACACACACACTAAAAAGGAAAATTAAAAACAAATATGCATCGCGGAGGGTGTATACATGAATTAAGCTGAACATCATGAATCCTGGGAAAACAAATCTGGTAAAGCTTTAGATATTATTAGGAGCCGAACATCATGAATCCTGAGATCCAACCAGTTTGGACCACCTTTTCTCTGTAAATGTGAGCTTTAATGTTTCCATATAAGGAGATCTCTAAACTCCCACCAGGACCTGAACTTATTTAACAGCTGATTTTTCCTTGTGCCATTGTTCCTTAGACATTCAATTCCATTTTATACAGGCAATTGCTTCTACACCATAAGCTCATTTGCCCCGGCTTTCACATAAACATGAATGAAATGGAGGAGATAACTCAGAGATCCAAACTCAATCAGAAATCGACGCTGAAATGAATCAAATGATGAATGAAGCAGCTCTGGCCTCTGGCTCATTTTGTGAAACTTCCAAACGAAGAAAATTCTAGAGTCCCTTCAAAATTGCATCAGAGGAAGGGGATGAAACAGTGGCAAAGATATTCATGATTGACAGAACTGAAATTAGTTGTAACCCAAAAAGAAATGTGAAAAGCAATCTAGGATCTCACCATGGTGAGATGACTTCAGATATCTTCTTGCAGCATTTCCTCTGTTGTGGATGTCAGTTTTGTTGTGGTCTTGTAGAGATGTTAAATACGATGACTGGAGAGAATAGAACTGAGTTTATGCTGTTCATGTACATTGATGAAAAGATCAACCCTCCCCGATTTGATACTGTTCCTGAACTACGAAGTTGTAATAGAAGGAAAAATGAAATTTCCTACAGATTACATGTGAGTATAATATGAATGGGACTAAATATGAATGCCTTGCTGGGACTTGTATTATCAAACCTTGGGTTGGTTTGATTGCCAGAAAATTTGTGAGACAGAAAAATATCAAGGTAAAAATAAAATTTTCTTCTATTTTCGTACTATTTTCTGAATCCGGTAACAAATCG
>JAOTQH010000053.1:3696406-3706894 GCA_025631255.1 Cornus kousa
TTGTAGAAGTATCCGTACTTCTTAGATTGTGAGTGTTGCAGATAGTATAAATGTGTGTGTATATATATATATATATATATATATTTCAATTATGATATGTCAAGTGTTTTAGGACAATTCATAATCTACCATTGTAGACTTGTTCTGAATTGTGTTGTGTGTACAATATAACTATCATACAGTATACTTATAGAGAAAAATAAGATGTGCGAATGCAAAACAAAATTTTTTTTTATTTTTTTTAACGACGCAAAACAAAAATTCTAAAACCAAGATGAGCCAAGTTAAAAAAAGAAAAAGAAAAAGAAAAAAAAGGTATTAGTCAAAACTTCTAGAATGGATGTTAGAATTAAAGAGGCACTTGATGATAGGATAGTATTAGTCTTTTCATTCCCACCTTCCTTTGACCCACCATATATATATATCATACCATCCAACGTATAGAAAAGAAATAAAGAAATAAATAAGGCTTAGCCCATTGTTTAGTTGTTTATGACAGAAAATGATTCCCTTTGAATTGAGTGGATGCTGGTGGCCTCTCATTATAACTATAAATCCTTTGATATTAACTTTCTTTTATGAGGTTAGGTGGTTGGGTGTAAAGACATATCTATTTTACGATTATTTTGCTTGAAAAGGGATTTTGGAGATTAACGTTTAACGAGGAGAAGGTGTGGGTAGTTATAACGTTGGTGGCCCTCAAATATATGTATATACTATATACATACATACATGTATATATATATATGTACATACTATATATATACATACATATACTTTGTCAGTGGCATTTAGGAGGACCTTATCTCTTGTTGATTAAGTCACTTTCTTGTTCTACCATCCACAATGGATTTGAGCGTGAGTTATATTTTCTTAGCAATTTATTATAGATGGTGCAATTACAATTCTTACTCTTACTCTTAAACTATCTTTCTTTTTTGGTAGCAATCCTCTGAACTCTGTTTTTTGTTTCTGCTTTATTTATTTATATTTATCAATTATATAAGTCCAACTTTTCACAACATTGAATATAATAAATGTTGAAATTTTGAAATAGTGAATTGACCGAAACATTATTGTGTTAAGACTAATTAGCTCCTCTAAACATCTTGATTGACTAATACCAAGAGTTAAATAGACTAATAATGCATTTTACTTGGCTAGTAACCATTAGGCTATTAGTGTTACTTGAATCAAAATATGAAAATGCCTTAATTTACATTAAAATATCAAACATTTCAAATAAGAACTATTTAGGGTATAATTTGATAGAATCAACCTTAATCAATGCCTACGTCTTATTTTATATATATATATATATATATATATATATATACACACACACACATATAATCTATTGCTCAAGTTGTACTTAAATTAAAATTTATAATCCGACATCAATTAGGGTTAAACTTAAATACAATTGTTTGACAACTTAAATTCAATCGAGACTTGATCTACGTATAAATTATTAGAGATTCGAATATACTCTAATAGTCTAATTAAATTTGTTAATATGAACATAATTTAAAGTCAAAAGAAATAAGTTTAAATTAAACTTCAACTTTTGATGAAGGTTCTCTAATCATGTTTACCGTTTAATTTTAAAATAACAAATGAAGGGGGATTGAATCTCAATTTTATACATGGAACTGAGTTTAAATAGACGATATCACCAATCCATGTCATCGTCATTTTAATTGTTCTTGCCTTAAAAATGTCGACCTAAACTTATAGCACCAAATGAGAGTAGTCTAATAAAAAAGGAAAGTTATGGTTGAGCGTCCGCGCACACAGTGGTAGTGTATGGTACAATATATAGATGAAGGTGTTAAATGTGTTCGTTATATGAATTCAACCTCCGCACGTGTTATCACCCTGGCTTTGCCCCCAAATTTCACTGTCAAACGCCACCATTACAGTATTGTAGACCAAAGCAAAGTAGTAGCAGTAGTAGTAAACAAATGGAAATTCAGATATCATAATATCCACTACACCTACTCAAAAATCATTCCATTCTCGCCATCTCTCTCCCGGTTTGTCTGTATTCATCCTTTTCAAATTTAGGGTTTTCATGATCATGCTCTGTTGTATCTTTCTTTTTTTGTAACATTAAGATTATTTGAGTTGTTTTGTGTTGATTGGTGAAGAATTGAGCCTAGAATCGAAATGGGTATTTGCTATTCGTCAAGAGGAGGCAAGAGGCGCGAAGGAGAGGAAGATAATTGGTGGAAGAGCAAGAACAACCATGATAACATCAATACTAGCAACAAGAAGAGTGGGTTTGATGTTAAGTTAAAGAAAACGAGTTCTGGTGATTTCATCTCATTCATCGGAAAGTTGGGTGGCGGCGGCGGCGGCGGCGGATTGGCCGCAGCCGGCCGCGGGCTCCATCAAATCCCCGGGAGGTTTTTCGTCAACGGCGCGAGCGGCGTCGCCAGCTTACATACACAGCAGGGTAAAAAAGGAACTAATCAAGACGCCATGATCGTTTGGGAGGTTAGTTACTAGAAATTGTATGTATGAAGTCCATTTTCCGACCATTTCTTTCACTTACTCATTTGGTGTTTGTTCTATTTTGTACTTGCATTTGGTACTGTATCTATGTGCGCCTGAAACTCTGTTCCGGCATAGCATCTGCAAGATGAAATTTTAGCTCACTGTGGTTCTGTAGTCATTGCAATTGCAAGATAACTACATCTATTGTTAATCTTGTTTTCGCTTTTGGGTTAACTTTATTTAAAACTAAAGTAATGTTGATAAAGCTGTAATTAGTATGTTCGTGAAAAAATCTAGCTATAAGTAGTATGTCTAAACTTCATTCTTGAATCTTACACAATTTGAATAACATAAACATGACGGCTTATTTACTATTTTTTCCTTTGGTAAGTAAGAATCACTATTATATAGAACCAAAAGATATAAAGGATTGGGAGGCAAATCTTATCCAATCTAAAGTCCATTCTTCTTACTATTTTTGTTTAGGTTAAAAATATGATGATTTTGTTTCCACTTTTGGATCAGTTAATGACTTGCTTGGAATGTTCCTACTGTAGAATTTCAGTTCGAAAAGTGATACAATCTTTTGTGGAGTATTTGATGGTCATGGTCCTTACGGTCATTTAGTTGCAAGACGAGTTCGCGATTCTCTTCCTGTTCTTCTTTGCACTCATTGGAATGCTAGTTCCCATACCGATGGAAGTTGTCCTTGTGAGAACGGGATAGCGAGCGGAAGCACAAGGTTGGAGGAAACTGCAGATGAAGATTGTTGTGAAGTATTGGAGGCTGAGGAGAACGAAAAATTCCCTGAGATGCATCTACCACTGAAGCAATCGATACTTAAGGCTTTCAAGTTGATGGATAAAGAGTTAAGGTTGCATCCAGCAATAGACTGTTTCTGCAGTGGAACAACTGCTGTTACTCTGGTAAAGCAGGTGATTCTTCTTGTTAAATCATTAAAACATTTTCAGTTTGATTTTTCTATGTTAGTGTTATATACACATTTTGAATTATGCTACAAATGGGGATGCATGGCAGAGACAGTTTACATTGCACAAGGAAAAGACGGGATTACTGAGAAAGTGAGAATATCATAGAAATCTTCTACAGGTCTTCTGGAATGTTTAATCGGACCTGTTAGCACATAAATAACTCAAAATTAGAAAGGAAAGAAAACAGATTAACAAAGTTAGAGAAGTTTAACAAATGGAGATAGCATGTCTAAGTGCTCTTTTAAGGCCAATTGCAGGAATTGGGAAGTTCTATAAACATGGGAAAAATTAACCATCAGATGGCATGTAAATACTGAGTCTTTTAGTATTTTGTACATCTTTTTTCTTTTTTCTTTTTCCTTTCCAAAAGTTAAAGTAAATGCACACACCCCCACAATAATGCCCCTAGTAGGGCTCAATTACCCAACCTCCCCTTGGGGAAGAGAGATCATACTATTTGGGCCTGCATAAATCAAAATCTAGTCTCTAGTCAAATAAGGAGTTTTATCTTTCTTTAGTAGCCATTTCTTGATTTATTATAATTGTTTATCAATTTTAGACCAATGGAGGGTCCTTATTCCCTCTCAGGATATGATTTGACTAATTTAGTGAAATGTTCAATAGTTGGGTTGGTTAAACTTCAGATTTTCATTTAACTATGCAGTGTCTGTGTGTGAGATTGTGAGGTATAATCATCAATTAGGTTGTTGGGAGTGGCATAACAGTGTTAATCACTTTTTTACCTTAGCAGGCATTTCACCTGAGATATCTTGGTATTGCATATTTTTAGTGTCTGAAGCAACTGGTTGGCATACAGGTGTTTGTTCTTATCAATTTGTTCGAATTAGTTATGTTAAGCATCAAACCAGTTGATAAACCTAACTACCCAATATTAAATTTTGAAGTAAAGTAAGTAGCTAAGAGAGTTATGGGAGTTTAATGGGAAAGTTATTATACGTAGATGCGGAATATTTGACTAGCCACTACCTCTATTATTGTCAACAATTTATATATGCTCTAAAGTTTCAGTTTAGATCCTTAGTGCGTTTGCAAGATGGTCTTTATAGTTTGTTAACTTCGCTTGTATATGCTATTCATACCACGACATTATTGAACCTATCATTTGGGCTGCCTAGTGCCGATTTGGAGTTTAAATTGACAAAACTAGAGTAGGGGTTAAGTGCCTAATTGGAGTAATGCTGAAAAATCTAAAAGGTTTAAATTACGCATTAAAAATGGAGAGTATGTGTAAAATGGTGGAATATTGAAATGTTACAGCGAATGATACTTAAGAGAGTCCATTTCTTATCTTAAATGTAGATATTGTTAGGGACGTGTTTCATAGAATGACCAATCATATATGCAACCCTCCAGTGATGTCATTTTTTTTTTTTCATGTTTTCAAAATGTCCACACAAGATTTTGGCTCTTTCACTTGAGGAGGGTGGAGGGGTTTGTTTCTGGTTATAGGAAGAAAGTTGGGTGAGCAATTGGGAGATGCAAGGGTAGGTGGTAAATTAGCAAATTGGGTGGCTGAAGTTGTAATTTTAGACATTATTTGTGGGAGGACAGTGAAATTTGCAACAGTAGGAAGAAGTTGTAATTTTTAATAATGTGGCAAATGCACCAAACAGCTGGTAATGAGTTGCTTTCCTCACACTAAATATAGGAAAATGAGGGTTGCATATAAGATGAATGAAATGGACAAGTGCTTCCAGAAGTGTTGTGCGACTGTGGAATCTTCCTAACCGAATGGAAAAGTTTTAGAAAACATTAATAAGGATAGCTATGATTCAAGATCTGAAAAAGTAGGCAATTAAGGAACATGTTACCAAAATGGATGTAGTTGAAATGAGGATGTTGTAGACGAACTAATGCACCAACATGTTGGGGAAGTCTCCGTTTTTTGCTTGATTTGTCGACTTGCAGATTTTTGTGTGGAAGAAATAATTTTCTTGCTAAATATGTTGATTTGACCGGTTTAGGGACCTGACTTGATTACAATCGTCAAAGAACGGTTGAATTCAGGATACTGACCCCCATTTAATTTAGCAACACAAATGACATCCCTATTTTCAGTCAGTTTGGTGTGTGGATCAAATTGTGGTCAATATTTCTTCAGCTTATTGGATATATTTTAAATATAACATATCCCAAATGGAATAATGCATTGAGAGATGTAGCACATATTGAAGTTTTATGCATGCGGTGTACTGAATACTGAAAAAGTTCTTTATTCTAACTGATGTTTCAGACTGAACTCACATTATGTCACTGATTTGTAAATGTGGTTCTTCAGGCTCAGGATCTTATAATTGGAAATGTTGGTGATTCGAGAGCTATACTGGCAACGAGAGATAAAGACAACTGTTTGACTGCTGTACAGCTGACAATTGACTTGAAACCCAATCTTCCAAGTCTCTCTCTCTCTCTCTCTCTCTCTCTCTCACATGCACACAAACACACACATAAAAGATCACACTTAACTAGTGCTGATACTCTAACAAAAGAAAAAGGAAAGGAAGTAGAAAAAGAAGAAAGCAAAAGTCTTTTAAATACAAGCCTTTTGAAAACAGATATCTCAAAAAGATTACACTTTGGATATCCAAAGATTTAACAGACTTGCCTTCTGTGTTTAGGGGAAGCCGCTAGGATCAAGCAATGCAAGGGAAGGATCTTCGCTTTGCAGGATGAGCCAGAGGTTGCACGTGTATGGCTGCCTAATAGTGACTCGCCTGGTTTGGCAATGGCTAGAGCTTTTGGAGACTTCTGTTTAAAGGATTTTGGTTTAATTTCTGTACCAGATGTTTATTACCATCGCCTTACTGAGAAAGACGAGTTCGTTGTTCTTGCCACTGATGGGGTATTCTTCTCTTAAATTCTTGTTATACAGTTACGGTGTACTTGCAAGATTCTTCTGCTTTTAATTTGAAATTCAGTATTTTATTCTTGGTGTGACTATTCGTAGTGGAATGGTTTTTAAAATATATATATATATATATACATATATATATATATGTGCGTTGTCTGCTCTTCCATTGTAGTGAATTTTGTTGCCACTTGAAAAATTTTGTACTTTTATGCCGTTGTGTAGAATAAGGTCAGAAATCCATCTTTATGTGGGTAGATTAGCTTAGGCAAAGCCCTCCTGCAAACCACACATGTGCCAATATTCAATCAACCTATATGTGTGTTTCAATTTCTCATATCATTTTGACACAGGTTTGGGATGTCCTCTCAAATAAGGAAGCTGTAGAAATCGTTGCCTCAGCCCCTGGTCGCGCAACAGCAGCCAGAGCTCTTGTCGACTGTGCTACTAGAGCATGGAGGCTTAAATATCCCACTTCCAAGATTGATGACTGTGCTGCTGTATGCCTCTTTCTGGAACATGTATCTGCAGCTGATGTGGCTCAACCAGAGAATGTCTCGACTAGGACTCCAGAAGAGTCAATGCAGAGCATTCCTGTAATAGATGGAGACACTAGGAGTTCAGGTAGTGGTGATGTTTCAGCTTCTCATGCTTCTGTTCTTGAGCATTGGGGTACTTCAACAGAGACTAGTGAAATTGTGTCCGTTTCTGAGTCAAAAGAAAAGCTTCCTGAGAGGTGCCAGAGCGAGTCTAAGAGGAGCCTGGCTGAGTGCCTCTCAACTGCTGAGGAAGAGGAATGGTCAGCCCTTGATGGTATTAGCCGGGCCAATACCTTGCTAAGTATTCCCAGGTTCTTGTCTGGCGACAAAAGATCAGCCAGTTGGAGGAAATGGTTATGAAACATCTCCGAGGATTTGTTTTCACACACAATCAGAGAGAGAACTGTTTCTGTTTTCATAATCTAATTAGAATCATTTCTTTTCTCGAAGATCGAATGAATGCCATCTTATAGCTGTAACAGAAAGTCTGCGGGTTTCAAGTTGCCTGAAGCAGATGGAAGGGAACCACCCAATGCCCACCTCGGTCGGAAAAAATCGCCAAACTAGGTCTCTGTAAGTTCTAAGCTGCAAGATGCACATGAAGTGGTCGCATACAATTTCTACAAACATCAATACACGAGCGGAAAGCACCAATTAGGTTTGTTGTATATGTCTTGCTAAAAGGATCAGTTGCAGATGTTGTTTAGTGATAATGATACAATTTGTAGGAGGATGAATTATGTAAGGATTTTTTTGTTCCTTAGTCAGAATGAGCTTTCATTCTTGACTGTGTTTAGGTTAGTTTCAAAGGTCTTCTGTTCAATGAACAAAATTAAATATCTTTATATGCACAAGGTTGGTTGGTGAGAACAATGTATTTGTTAGGTACTCGCTTGGTGCTTTTGAGTGTTTTATTTATGTTTATTTTTACTTTTGGGTTTGATCTCTTTACTGGAGAGTGCTCATTTCTCAATTCCATTAATATTTATTTATTTTTCTTGTTGGATTCGGCCATTAACTTACTGTAAAGTGCTCATTAATTCTCAATTTCGTTAATATTTATTCAATTTCTTGTTGGGTTTGGTCTCTTTACTGGAAAGTGCTCATTAATTCACTCTCAATTCCATTAATATTTATTAATTTTTCTTGTTGTTTATGGACACTTTATTCAACTCGTAATTTATTTATTTATCAAACTCATGCCACACTTTTATCAAATAAAAAAAAGTGAAAATGAACTTTGTCCGTTTAGATCGGATCAGATTATGATCCGAATTCAATCCGATTATTTAGATGTAGGTTTAATAAAAAATCGATAATGATTCGAATCCGATATTATGTTAACTTAACAAATCGGATTTGGATTATAGGCAATCCAATCCGATAGTAATCATATTTACATTATATATATATATTCATTACATTACAGTATACTATATTGGAATGTTATATATGCTAATTATCTACTATTAAATGTATACATATTAATTATTTATCATTAGATTAATTTGATTGCATAATTATATTATGCACCATTGTGTATATATTTTATTAATTATTCACTCCATCTAATCTTATTATTAGACTTAAGTGAATATGATTTTAATTCGAATCCGAATACAATCCGATCCGAGTCCGAGGCAATTAGAATATGGGTTAGAACATTCAATTCTATAACCCATTAGCGATTCGAATCTCTTAACTAAACAAATCGAATATGAATTTGGCTGATCCGATTCGAATCCGATCCATTGTCCATCTCATTTTTCAACCACTTGGTGGCAGTGGCACCATTTTCGCACCTAACAAAAAATATACACATGTATAATATGATTTTCACAATGAAATTACCAACATGTTCAAGGTGATATTAGATAAAATAAAATAAAAAAGTATAGAACAATAAAACCCATCTAAATTTTGAATTGAACTATTTTATTATTATTATTTTTTTTTACTAAAAACCAGCCTAAACTAGTTTGTCAGAAAAAACAAAAAAAGTATTAATGTTGTCCTCTTTATATGAAAAATAAAAAATAATGATTGGATTTTTATATATATATATATAGAGAAAATTACACTTACATAAAGTTGGTAATCTTAAATAGTTTATTTTTTACTTTGATTGAATTAAATAAAATAATTACATATACATCAAGAATTATTGTTCAGGTCCAAAATGTCCTCCAAACTTTTATTCTAAAATATTAAATTATTTTCCTTAAATCAAATACTTTCTTGAGATAATTTCTTTACTCAAGAAATTTAGAAAACAAGATCTTTCTCTCATATTGCTGCAACTTTCATAACTTATACAACCAATCAAAAAATCCAATATAATGAAAAATCCCGCAATTAAAGATTACCCCCGCCCCCGGGCGGCGGGGGGAAAGGAATATATAATTAAACTACTTCGATACAAAGAATATATAATTTTTTTTGATTTGGTGCATGCCTTTGAGATGATAATCATTTAGCTCAATTAATTACACTTTTTTTTATATATATATAAATAAAGAAATGGTTGCTGATGTACCATTTATGAGGCAGCCATTTCATTTGTTTTTTCATGATCCCCACTCCCGTGCCTACTATATATATATTGGCATGAATCTCTCCATATAAATTAAGAGATGCGGTTAAATTTACGTGCACATAATTTTTTTTAATGTGTGTGTGTGTGTGTTGTTTTTAATTTAATTTTATTTTTTGGTAATATGTATATCATCCCTCCAAGTTGAAGGTCAACTCGAAAATTTTGTTTTTCAAAATTTATTAAATAAAAGAATTATTTAATTTATGAATGATAATTTGATATTTTGGAATAAGAGTTTACAATGTATATGTAATAATTTTATTTAACTTAACCAAATTGAAAATTTAACTTTTAAAATTGACCCTTTGTTGTTTAGGGCCGTACCTAATTCTATAGTTTTCCCATTTTTTTTTTATTTTTTTTAAAAAGTTAAAGCAAATTATATATATACTATGTATTAAAATATAGGTATGACGGTTAAAATGGTTGTTTCAATACTTGAATATTTTCAAGAATGAATAAAATATTAATATTCTAAAAATAAATAATACTTGTTCATAAATAAAAATTAAATTTTATTATTTTGGACACTTTCAGACACTTCACCAACACTTCAAAGACATTTTTTTACACAAGTCTACTCAGTAATTTTGAAAATAATACGAACAAAGTTTATAATATTTAACTTTTTTTTCTTTAAGCCTGCTTTCTTTCTCCTCTTCCCCAATTTTGGACCGATAGAAAAACATAAAAGGAATGGGGAATGTTTCATCCCTCCCTTCCTTCTCCTACAACCAAACATGAGAAGGTTTTTTAATCCCCCTTCTCATCCATCCCTTCTCAATCTTTCTCTCCAACCAAACATAGAAACATGATAATTATATATATATATATATATATATATATATATGATGATGACAAGTGAAGCATAAAATGGCACTAGTTGTTCATTTAAAACAAAAATAATATTATGACAAAGTAGTGGAATAATATAAAATATAAAATAAAATAAAAATTCGAAAAGTAAAACAATATAATATAAGATTATTACAA
>JAOTQH010000053.1:3714441-3726642 GCA_025631255.1 Cornus kousa
GGTTGACAACAGAAAACAAAAAACGTTTCCCGTTACTAAACGCAGCCTTAATTGTTCAACTTGGGAATGATGAGAACAATACTTTAGGAATATACTTGAGTGTGTGTGAGAACACTTTAGTAAGTTGTTTTTCACTTAGGACACTATATACATACATACATAGTATATTTCTTCAAAGTTTTCAAAATAGAATTTTTCCAAACTGTTAAAAGTTTCACATGCTGATATAGTTTATGTAATTTGTTTCATATTCTGTTTAAACTTATTTCTTTTTTCCTATGCATATTTACGTCTTTGAAAGTCTATATAAAGAAAGCCTTTTGAGAGTATAATCAAATCTAATTTTTCTGATTTTACTTTTGACATCACAAATAAACACAATAGTGATTTAGTAGTGTTATTTTTTTATCTCATCGGAATTAGAGTATAATTAAAGATTCAGAAATTTTGAAAAGCAGAATTCATTCATTCTTCATCAAATTCAGATCTAGAAAAAGGGTGTTTAGATCATACTTTGAAGGGGTCAAAACATTCGTGGACTGTTATTTGATCTACCTGCAAGAGTAAGCCTGAAGTCTAGAGCTGTTAGACGGAGAAGTCGCAAAATCAGGTATTGTCGGCGATTGATCTTTAGTAAAACAATACTTTGTGGGTTTGATTTTAGTTTTATTTTAATAAAATTAAAATAAGTAAAAATTGATTAAAGTAATAAGTAAAACCTATTCACCACCCATTTAAATTATTTTATTCATATTATATTTCATAACTATTCCGATCCTGAAGTATTCATAACCGCTACTGTTCCAAACCCTGGTTTTGTAGACATTTAAATTCCCTACTCAGGTAAACAGATCCAACTAGGTCACTAATAATGACTATTTTACAGACTTATCTTGAGGTTGTCTAATATTTTGTTTCATAATGTATGACGGATTTAAAAATTGTTTGTATAATTAATTCAGCTTTTGGTTTAAAATGAATAATCACAGTAAGACAAAAACATTCCACCATGTGAAAATCTGTCATAACTATATAAATCATACCATCTTCTATAAATATCTAATCATAAATAGTGAAGTTATTATTGATCTTTTCGTATCTAACAATTCTTACTTTCACTATCATTATAGCTTTGATAAAGTTAAATGGACATCATTAACCCATAACCAAAATTTTAATTTGTCATCATATAAAAAAATTAATATATTATTAAAAAGTTAAATTGATTGCTTTTTAAAGAAATTGGGAAGAAATGGACTCTGTTTACCCCCAGGAATCACGAGTCAAACTCCTAAACGTGCAAGGAACAAAAGAACAAAAGTAGTAACTCTCTCCCCTCTATTTCTCTCTCTACGTGGTCCTATTTGTCTGCTATTCTATTCTTCTTTCAATAGGAAAAATGGAAAATATTGTGACTTTACTTCATCTGCTACCTATCATCCCTTCCATTTTAATACCACACACAGTCACACAGTTAATGTCCTCTCTCTTCTCTCTTCTCTCTTCTCTCTCTCAGTAAATCAAAACCAAGTACTCCATATACCCTGTGAGGACTTTGATTCTCTGTGTAATATGTGTGTGTGTATATATATATTTATAAATTCACTTCACCCATTTCTTGTGACGGCCGACAACTCTGAACATCGTACCCAACGGGTCTAACCCCACAAAATTACCACCTCTGTTGTGTAGTGTACACTCATAACAGACTCTGCTTCTTGCTGTTTCTTTGATTGATTGCTCACTTATATACAAACAAAACACCTGGTACTTTGTTCTTCTCTTTATAATCTCCTCCTATTCTAATCACCCTTTTAAAAGTTTTGATTTTTTCAATTATGATCTCAATCTTTGATTTTACTTAATTTTTGAAGTGATTGATTTTTTGTACTTTCTATTCATGTTTATTTATTTTTTACTATTTCTGTGAATCAGGTTTTGCAGCAAAGACACGGAAGAGAGAACTACCAACTGAGAGAGGAAAGATCAATCACAAATGTGAATATATATATATAAAGAGAGAGATTTAGAGAGAGAGTAGTGAAAGATTCTGCAAAAAAAAAAATTGGATTTTTTTGATATGGTGGGATGCGTTCACATTACAATTGGAAGATCAAGAGACAGTGAAGGGTTTAAATCTCTATAATCATCAGAACAAGTGATGGGTTCGATTTGCTATTATTTGATTATCTTCAATCAGATTATTGGGTATCTCTGTTTCTTGATTCTGGTTTCAAATGCGAGAAAATTAGCTTCAAACAACGATTTGGCGGCTCTGATGGCTTTCAAGAAATCCTCCATTGATGAAGACCCTAATGGGTTTTTGAATGATTGGAGTCCTAATTCTTCGAGCCCCTGTTCGTGGAGAGGTGTTTCTTGCTCCGTCGACGGCAGAGTCACGGCCCTCAATCTCACCGGCGCCGCCATCACTGGCCGTTTACAGCTCTCTGACCTCATGGCCTTGTCCGGTCTGACCCACCTCCATTTCAGTGGCAATTCCTTCTCAGGAGACCTATCTTCTTCTACTTCCAAGTATTGCCCATTTGAGACCCTTGATTTGTCTTCCAACAACTTCTCTGATTCTCTCTCTGCAGAGTCTCTATTTGTCAACTGTGATCGTCTCATCTCTCTCAACCTCTCTCGCAATTCGATCCCCGGTGGGAATCTAAAATTTGGGTCCTCTCTGTTGCAGCTTGATCTCTCTCGAAATCAGATTTCGGATTGGTCTCTTTTGGAAAATTCTCTCTCTAACTGCCAGAGCTTGAATCTGCTGAATTTCTCCGATAATAAGCTGGCTGGAGAACTGGGTAGTACTGTCTTGTCTTGCCGGAGTCTCTGGACTCTTGACCTCTCTTGCAATCGCATCTCCGGGGAGAATCCGGTGGCGGCTTTGGTGGCCAACTCTCCGACTTCTCTCAACTTTCTTGATCTCTCACACAATAACTTTACTGGGAACTTCTCTAGTATGCAGTTTGGGAGCTGCCAAAACCTCACAACACTCAATCTCTCGCATAACGGCCTATCTGGTGTAGGGTTTCCGGCGAGCTTGACTAATTGCCAGCTGCTTGAGAGTCTTGACATTGGCCACAATGTGGTTAGTCTGAAGATTCCAGGGGTGTTGTTAGGGAAGTTCAAGAGCTTGAGGTATTTGTATTTAGACCACAATAAGTTTTTTGGGGACATTCCACCAGAGCTAGGACAAACTTGCGGTACTCTTGAAGTGCTTGATCTTTCTGGAAACCGGCTTAGCGGGGGGCTTCCTTCGACGTTTGCATCGTGCTCTTTGCTGAACAGCCTCAACCTCGGTGGCAATCAGCTCTCGGGCGATTTTCTGAGCACCATTGTCAGCTCTCTTCCAAGTCTGAGGTATCTCTACGTGCCTTTCAATAACATAACTGGTCCTGTGCCATTGTCATTGACAAACAACACTGAGCTTCGAGTGTTGGACCTCAGTTCTAATAACTTTACAGGGAATGTACCTTATGGTTTCTGCACCTCGAGGACATCATCCTCAGCTTTGGAAAAGCTATTATTGTCGAACAATTATCTCAAGGGTACATTGCCTTCAGAGCTTGGAAACTGCAGGAACCTTAGAACAATTGATCTTAGTTTCAACAATCTTGTTGGTTCGATTCCCTCTGAAATTTGGACCTTGCCAAATCTTTCAGATTTGATAATGTGGGCTAATAACCTCACGGGGGAAATCCCGGAAGGCATTTGTGTCAAAGGAGGAAATCTGCAGACCCTGATTCTCAATAACAATCTTATTAATGGAACTATTCCATTGTCCATCACCAATTGTACTAATATGATTTGGGTATCGCTCTCCAGCAACCGTCTCACTGGAGAAATCCCTTCAGGTATTGGGAATCTCCTTAACCTGGCTGTCCTCCAATTGGGTAACAACTCACTAACTGGAGATATCCCTCTGGAGCTTGGTAAGTGCCAGAGCCTTATTTGGCTCGACTTGAATAGCAACAACCTGACTGGTGCAATACCACCAGAGCTTGCCGATGAAGCTGGCCTAGTTGTTCCTGGACTTGTTTCTGGGAAGCAGTTTGCATTTGTGAGAAATGAGGGTGGAACAGCTTGCAGAGGTGCTGGAGGACTAGTTGAATTTGAGGGAATTCGATCAGAAAGGCTAGAAAACTTTCCTATGATTCACTCTTGCTCTTCAACTCGAATATACTCTGGTACGACGGTTTATACATTCACAAGCAACGGCACCATGATTTACCTTGACCTCTCCTACAATTCCTTGTCAGGATCTATTCCTGAAAACTTTGGTTCAATGAGCTTTTTGAATGTCTTGAATTTGGGACACAACAATTTAACTGGAAACATCCCATACAGCTTTGGAGGTTTGAAGAAAGTTGGAGTTTTGGATCTCTCTCACAATAATCTTCAGGGAATCATCCCTGGATCATTAGGGGGTCTCTCATTTCTCAGTGACCTTGATGTATCAAACAACAACCTAACAGGACCTATCCCTTCAGGCGGTCAGCTGACTACTTTCCCGGCTTCTAGATATGAGAACAATACAGGCCTTTGTGGGGTTCCATTGCCTCCTTGTGGGTCTGGAAATGGACATCCACCGGGCTTTTACCAGAGGAAGAAGAAGTCTTTGGCATCAGAGATGGTCATTGGAATTGCAGTCTCTCTTTTCTGTATCTTCGTGCTAACATTGGCTCTTTACAGGATTATACTGAACCAGGAAAAAGAGGAAAAGAGAGACAAATACATTGAAAGCCTTCCAACTTCTGGTAGCAGCAGCTGGAAACTCTCTGGTGTTCCTGAGCCTCTGAGCATTAATGTCGCTACATTTGAGAAACCTCTACGGAAGCTGACCTTTTCCCATCTACTTGAAGCTACCAATGGTTTTAGTGCTGACAGCTTGATTGGGTCTGGAGGGTTTGGTGAGGTATACAAGGCGCAATTGAAAGATGGTTGTGTTGTTGCGATCAAGAAGCTTATTCATGTCACTGGACAAGGAGACAGAGAATTTGTAGCAGAAATAGAAACCATTGGGAAGATCAAACACAGAAACCTAGTTCCGTTGTTGGGATACTGCAAGATTGGAGAGGAGAGACTTCTCGTGTATGAGTACATGAAGTGGGGAAGTCTGGAAGATGTTCTTCATGACAGGGCCAAAGGACGGGACTCAGAGCTTGACTGGGCAGCAAGAAAGAAGATTGCCATTGGGTCAGCGAGAGGACTAGCATTCCTTCATCATAGCTGCTTACCTCACATTATTCATCGGGACTTCAAGTCCAGCAATGTTCTTATAGATGAGAACTTCGAAGCCAGAGTCTCTGATTTTGGCATGGCAAGATTGGTGAATGCCCTTGACACTCATCTTAGTGTGAGCACCCTCGCTGGGACCCCGGGATATGTTCCACCAGAGTATTACCAAAGTTTTAGGTGCACAACTAAAGGGGATGTTTACAGCTATGGCGTTGTATTACTGGAGCTTCTCTCAGGAAAAAGGCCAATAGATCCTTTGGTGTTTGGCGACGACAACAATCTTGTTGGGTGGGCAAAACAGCTTCTAAAAGAAAACAGAAGTCTTGAAATACTGGATTCTGAATTATTAACACATCATTCCACTGAGGCTGAACTATATCAATGTCTAAACATTGCCTTTCAATGCCTAGATGACAAGCCTTTCCGGAGACCAACAATGATTCAGGTGATGGCCATGTTTAAAGAGCTTCACGTCGATTCAGAAAGTGATAGCCTTGATGGCTTCTCGGCAAAAGATATAGTAATAGAGGAATCACAAGAAAAAGAATCTAGTTGATATACATCTGAGCCTAATTGGACATGGAAGATTCTGATCTTGTCAGCTTGCACGTGACCAGGCCATGATTGCACGGATGTGCCTACAGTGAGAAGAACTGCTTATATTGCAGTAGGGTTTGGTCTTCACATTTTTCTTACTGTAAATAATAGAGCACTGAAGGAGACAGAACTTATGGGAAAGAGTGAGGAGAACAAGCAAATGGGGTGTTCTCAATTGCTTTTGTTGGGGTAACTCCATTTTATTTTCTTTGGTCATCATGTCTTTTAGTCAATACTTAAAAACCTTTGTTCCTTTGCCATTTGCTCTGTTTCCTGTCACAGTTTTGCTGACTGAAGTGTTGCAATTTGTTTGTCACGGTTCCTAATTGTTATTGTTAATAGAAGTCCGAGAATTTGAGAAATGAGAATAGCTTTAATTATGTAAAATTGTAGGCTTGTAAGCAACAACTTTTTTTTATAAAATGAATCACAAATTTATCAATTGCGATTAGGTTTTTGTGCCCGTGTGACTGCAAACGATTATTGAATGCCGTCGGTCAGACTTATGAGATCGATTCAAAATTATGATTTACATACCTAACTATTAGGGAGCATCACAATGCTCTTTTTTAACTTATTTATGTTTCGTAATTTCTTTTTATGTTGGTGAAGGTAATTCGGAAACAGTCACCTCTTGTTCCAGCCTGGTTTCCTAATTTTTGCAGGGCCCTCTGCCCTTTACCTTGCACAATAGAAGAAGACAAAAGGGGAATGCTATTTGGCTAACATAGATTGTAGAAGAGAGTCTCTGATTGTTATGGATTTCAGATTTGTGGTTATTTTCATTTGCAATCATGGTTTAATTGGTTGGGATTTCAGATATGCGACCACGATTTGATTTGGACTGTTAAAAAAAATTCAGTAGGAAGGGCGTTGGGAATTAGGTTTTAGCTGCAACTTGATTTAGTGAAGTACATGTTGAATTGTATTCAAGTTTGGTAAGTTTAGTCATATCTTGTCAGACTGGCTTATAGTTGATATCATTTGTATCACAATGTGATGTCACTTGTTCTTGTTCTACTTCTAATGCTGTTTGGGTGGGTAGCCTAGGATGGTTATCAAACCTATAATATGTGGCTCTTGGGAAGACCTTAACTTAGGACTAGGGTTTGTCATGTACTAGACCTTCAGATTTTGAACAAAAAAGCATCATATAACTGCTATGTTATTGATGTGAGATAACTTAAAAACTTTGATGACCGCCTTAAATAACAAAGAAAAGGTGGTGGATTTACCCTTTGTTTATTGTTGTAGATCTTCACCCTGTTGTCTCAATAAGAAGCATGCTGATTCTTGTAAAGCTTTTAGTTGTTGTTTTCATTTTTTTTTCCCTCCTTTTTTTGGGTTTAGCAATTTGGTTCCTAGAAATTAAGAAGTGGCATCATGTTCACTTACACGAACATCATGCTATAATTAATTACTGAACAAAGATGGTTTATTATATTATATAGAACATGATATGGGTGCAGCCTGGATGTTGGTCTCTGTTTGACTTAACTATGTGCCAACAATGCTTTATTGCATGCTCTAGTGTTGCAAAATTTTTCGTCTGTTTATTTATTATATTATCTTGTGGGAACTCCTTTTGTGTGGCAAATTAGATCAATCACTCTTGATGGCATCGTTGGACATTGCCCTCACTCCCTTTTTCAAGGAAAAAAATGGCGCACACTACGATCTCTAATAGCTCTCTACAGAACATATTACAACCGACAAGTGCGTGTATCACTTGATGTCACCTATTTAGATGTTAATATCCCTTCTTTTCTTTTTCTTTTTTTTAATATGTAGCACTTCATACTTTAAGATAATTTACTGAAATTTTATTTATTGTTACGTGAGCTGATAGCTAGCTTTACAAAAGATCCCGAGGAACAGTAGGTAAAGAATAAGGGTTTTATTACTCGCAACGTGTTCTTGCTCCACTGACATTGTGTTCTTTCGGTTTTTATTTATTTATATTTTTTATTCCTGTTACTCTCATCTTACATTAAGACATTTTATTTATGGAGTGTTGTCAAATATTCTGGAAACAATTTTAGGGTCACATTTCATATCATCCAATTTGCAGAAAAGCATATTCCTGTTCTTAGCTATATCCCTATATCCTAATTTAGTCTGATCTTGCTGCGCCAAGAAAGGTTCTGATACAGATTTCTGCAATTCAAGTGATGGCACTTTCTTGAATGTGCAAATTGTTGTGATGGGATGTGGCTCGAAATTGGTAAAATTAAAAGTTTGTGTAATCTCTACCTATTTGATGGTTAACAGCTTTATGTTGTGTAGGGATGAATAATGTATTGGTAAAGATAGCGAGTCTCGTGGAGTCACCTTCAGGAACTCTTTTCCCTTCTTATTGGCGTTTCAGCTCTTGGAACTTGTTTTATATGCATCCAACACTAAGGTTATCAGTGGAACTTTCCGAAGCTGTCTTGCCCTTGCCAGAGAGCTCTAGCAGGATGTTGACAGTATCGAGACTGAGCCAACCATGGGGCAGAGGTGCTAACCTTTCACAAGAGAAGAAGCCAAGGAAGCAAGCTTTCAGAGGGGATCTCTCAAAGCACTTTTCCCTGATGGCCTTCCAGGTAAATTTTAATCCTTTCATTTAACATTTTCAAATTCTGTGTTCCTTTTCTGAATGTGGTAGAGCCCTAAAAAAATGATATAAAATTAGGAAGGTGTTTGACTATAGGTTGAAGGAGGTTGTAAGTTGTCTTGTCTTCCCTTTTTAAATGGGAAGGCAATTTACAGACATTGTCATTATGTATCATAAATTCTGCATAATTTGTAAGATGGAAATAGGTATGACGTATGAGGCTGCGCCCCCTCAAGCTAGATATGCAGAAAGCATATGATAATGTTGAGTGGGACTTTCTTACGGCTGTCTTGCTGAAAATAAGTTCCCATATTCAGCATCAGTTAATGGTTCTCCGGGTGAGTGGTTGACTCTGGAAATGGGGCTTCAAGCTAGAACTTGTTGTTCAAAATTTTAACATCTCAGCCTTGGGAGCTTTTAATGACATGGTTTTCTCATGCACACATTGGAATGAGAAATAGATTCTATAACCTAGTTTTCAATTGCATTCCCATGGAATATCTGAAAATGAGTGAAACAGTTAAAGGATTACTCTTGGTTGACTGGATTGTGTTTTGGAATGCTGTGTTTTTCTTAGGAGAAGACCGGCCACCTGTTTTCTAGCACTTCTCAAGCTTGATGGAGTGTTTTAGAATTCAACGGGAAGCGGTTCCAAGCTAGATCACCAAAGCAAGCTGAAGCATCCGGGATCATTGAGACTCGTCTTGTGTATGGCTATGGAATTTGAGTGCCAGGAAGCAATCTAAGTGATGCAACAGGTACTGTTCAAGACATTCAGAACAGATAGTTTGAGGACTGTCAAGTGAATTTGATATTAAAGCATATCCTCTCGTTTCAGTCTGGATTGTCATCGACTAAATTTTGGCATCACCTAGAAAGTATAATAACATCATTTGCTCATACAGCAGCTAGAGCTGCAAATGCTGTTTAACTGCCCCTTTCAGCTGGGAGCTGCATTTTCCCAGCTTTTGGTGGATGTTACAAAAGTCTATAGGGAAGGCTTGATCAAAGGACAGCTTGACTGTAGGCTCTTTGTAGTTTATTTCCTCTTCTGTTCAATGGAATTCTTAATTACCTGGAAAAATAATATATATTCTAGTGCTTTAATTATTCAGACTTTTTATTATTATTAGGAAGGATCATTGCTTGAATGACGTAAAAGTTGAGTCTGACAAGTGTGAGGACACAACGTTGGGCTATGATGTAGTCATTTTGTGCAAAAATAATGTTAATTGTTTGATTTATCTTAGGCATTACCCAATAGCTTAGTTAGTAAAGTGTCCAACACTTCGAACGAGTGTACCCATATTCGAATCCCCCTCCCCCTAGTTTGCCAAAAAAAAAATTGGTTTATCTCTATTCTTTTGCTCCCAAGACTCCACATATAGGAGGAGATTAACAGTAGTTAATGCCCCTTTTCTTTTCATCTCATCATTAGTAAGACTATCCCTTTGGTGCCTCTTTGTGAAATAAAGTCATTAAGACCAGAGTGTCTTCCACACCCAAATATATATATATATATATATATATATATATTGTTGTAGGTATGTGAAGATTCACTATTTTATTTTCATTTGCTTTTCTTATGTGTTCTAAATTTTAGGCTTTGGTAAATGGCAAACAATGTTTATATGGTATTGCTTATACTCCCTCCGTCCCTAATTAGTAGTATATTTTTCTCTTTTTACATGTCCCAAATTAGTTTTCCTCTTTGAAAAGTCAAAGCATATTTTTCTTATATTTCCATCATTATCCTTTATCTTTTTAAAAAATTTCAAACTTTGTAACTATATATATTTAAATTAAAAAAAAAAACAATTTGGTAATTTTAAAGGGGACAATGCATCAATTGCTTGTTTCCTTAAAAAATTATAAAATCAAGAATGGACCATTAAAAAGGGACGGAGATAGTAGTTGTTTATCTTTGATTAGAAGTTTTGTTTGTTTATATTTCTCTGTGGAATATTTGGCCCCAAGTCACATCCTCACCGTCCTTCAGTCCAGTTTTTAAAGTTTAAGCAGTTGTCTGCTGTTTGGCTGAACAGCTCCTAGAGAGCTTTTCGAATTCATTTTAATGTCATTTCTAATCAAGCTTTCTTGATAATGACCAACTCAATATTACAAACATTTATTTCTTGATAATGACCAAACATCATATGAGAAACAACTTTTCTTGAAGCATATAATGGGGAGTACTTTTCGAAATGAGGCACTACTTGATTTTCTCAAATCTTGCACTTAAGTCTCAATCAAAAACATCTCACCCTATTTTGGTGCTTGGCCACGGTGTGCAGAAATAGATATTTATTGCGCCAGGTATTTGGTGTACCGGTTCATCTAAGTCGTACAGTGCACAACACGTACGATGTGTTGGGTGCACTCAATATCTTCTCCATGCGCAGATTACTGCTTGATTTGCAGTACACAAATGCTCATGATTATCAAAACTTGTCTATACTCGAGCATTTTAAAAACGTGGGCCACTTCAGTTTGAGCTCATCAAATTTAGCAAACCAAGCATGAAAGTTGCAATACTAGGCTTAACCCAGTTTAATTATTTGCTGTTTAGTAGTTGCAAAATTTCCAAGCTTGGACAGCAAGAATTTGTGTTTGCAGTGGTTAGGTGTAGCCTCTATTCACCAACCACCATTACAATAGTCCATAAATTAAATCCTAATGCAGAACCAACAGGTGTGGTCTAGCGCTACCAGAACCTCAGTAAAGACATGTGTGTGTAAGTACTAACTAAGCAAAAAAATAATAATAAATAAATAAATAAAATAAAATCCTAATGCAGCAATATCAATAAACATTTATGGGCCTCCCCACCAAGGCCTCATATCTGGGGTAAGTCCGAAACATAATAATTCATGGGCCATGGACCAGCAAATGGCTTGAAACCTTCCCCAGTCCCTGTGTCTGAAACCCGGGCCAGGTATACCATGTGTTTTGGGGGCCCATCAGGCCCATATTCTGTGTTGAAGGGTGGTCCCATTGACTGGAAGACCAGTTAATTTCACGTTTGGAATCTGTAACCTGGAACCTGGCCTTCCCTTTATTTCCGGAACTCCCTAAGAACGTGAGATCCTTTTGTAGTATATTTTTGACTAAGATGACAGTGATAGGCTGTTTTGGCTCTTTTCTCTCTCTCTATCTCTCTCTCTCACACACACACACAAAAACAAAAACATAAGCCTACTTTCTATTTTCTCTACATTTGCTTTTCATTATTTTTCTTTCGGTGGTTGTTCCATTTTTTCAAAAGCAAAATATTGTATTATACCTATAAACAGTAAACACCCATAAACATATATAGTCTAGTGATTCTTTATTGTGCTTTAAAATAGAAGGACGAGGATTTCAGAAAAGAAGCACAATCATAAATTATTCTTAGTGTGATTGATCAAGGGTTGAAATCTAATAATACTTTCTCTCTTATTAAAATGGAACGATTTTACTGTCTTTGACTTCTGTCTCTATGATCAATGACTCAAGTGATCTCATAGAATAAAAAAATTGATAAAATTATACCATTTAAAATAATGCCCATTGATAATACATGCATATTCATACATGTAAGTGTACTACGGACATATATATCAAATTTATATACGTATAAATACATATATACATTTTCATAAACACTATACAAAGATTTTTATAAGAAATGTCTTGTTATATATAAAACATTACAAAAAGAGTACACAGAATAAAAGAAGAGATTTGACACCATTAAGAAATATTAAAACAGTACAGTATAAATC